>OZ024714.1:7711231-7745778 GCA_964016945.1 Microplitis deprimator | reverse complement strand
ATAAAATATTAAAATATTAGAATAAAACTTAAACAAAATAGAAATAGAAAATTTCATTTAACAATAATATGAAAAAAAAGAAAAAAATAATTTATCCAATAAGGTCAATGGGCGGGTTGTGGAGGACCCATATAGAGGGGGGGGTCCGAAGCAACTACGTCAGTGGGAAAAACAATGTGGAAGGGATAGTGCGGCCCCGAAACAATGGGTTTCCGGAAGGAAGTGGAAAAAGTTGGATGGACACGGCAGAGCGTAGGCGTGGAAATTCCCCCAAATTCACGGAATTGGGTCCACCCGAAAAAATCGCTATATCTAGGCAGACTTTACATGTACTCACTCTCTCGTGTCCTGACCAGCCTAGTGTAAAGTTCAACAGTAGAAAAAGAATAAGTGTCGAGCAATATAAAATCGTGAGCGAAAATATCAGAATAAATAAGTACTACCTAAGTAAACCAGCGTACTACATAAAAGAATCCAGGTACGATTTTTAACTAAATACCATTAACTATCAATATTTTTTTCTTTGGAAAATAAATTAGAGTCGGCTGAATAGCCACCTAATGATCCATTTTTTTTTTATAATCATTTTCTCCTATTGTAAATTAGAGTGGGCTAGTAGCCACCTAATAAATTATTTCTATCAAACTTTTATTGTAAATTAGCGTCGGCTAGTAGCCACCTAATAATCTTTACAAAATTTCTCGACAAAAATATTTCATTCGCATTTAAATAATAACTAAACTCAAATCAATTGATAATCCGTTAAAGTACATCGTCTCCGATTTATTTCAAATTGTTCTTTCAAAGTGTTTCAAATAATTTCGCCATACTATTTTTAAAATCATCTTGCGCTAGTTAAATTACAATTTAATTTGAATTATATAGAACTGCAATTTAGAATTTTAATTATTTTTTTTTTATTCTCTAATTTTTAATCAGTTAACCGTTATCTTTGGATTTTGATTATTACGATTAAAATTCAATGTTATAAGAAACACAATCTCCAAACCTCGAAATTTTGTAATTAAGTTGGCAATATAATTAAGAATTAATATTTTTAACATCGTGTTATTAATTTAAAAATAAACCTATCCTCTTTAATATAAAGTCTCTGGGGTTCCCGGTCTATAGGCTTCGGCTTGGGCCAAATACCCATAAAACATTTATCTATGTCAATTTCAGACATAACAAATTGGCGCTCGAACAGGGACCTGAGATTACTTTATTAAGGAGAATAGGAAAATTCGGGAGTTCTAATACGGGTATCCTCAATCCCATTTCATATCCGATACTGGAAGCGCGAAAAAGCTGCTCTAGTACACCACCTATTCCTTACCGGATGCGCGAATAAGCTGCTCTGGTTCCTTCTTTCACTAATATTGGAAGCGCGAAAAAGCTGCTCTAATTCCTTCACATGCCCAGCAAACGGGGTCGTAAAGCGGGACGTCGACTGAAATATTGGCGAAGAAAGAGTTTAATTCGCATAGTCAACGACCGCGTAGTCAAAAGAGAGGTAGTATTAGTGACTTGGGAAAATTTCATTGGGGATAGAAGGATCGGTCAGAGATTACCGCGATTACAATTGCCAAACATAGAACCTCCAGGTTTGTCATTAGGAGTGGCCCGCATCGGCTGGGTTCCGCTCATTACTTTAGATTAAAATAAAAGTAGATAAATTTCAAGTAATACATTGAGGATTGGAAGATTTGTTTCGGATAATATATTTTTTTTTAAATACGATCTTATAAGTTAAAATTTGCGAAATTATTTGATAACAAACCCGAAAATAAATGCCCGATGAAAGCAATTCGGAAAAACCTTATTCTTTAAGAGGACACGGGGAAGCACCTTTCGCAGAAGGTTTACCACCACGCACTAGGAATAAACAATTTAAATTTGACAAGTCGGTCGGCAATAACGCAACTATTGATTCGGGCATCGGGAAAACGTTAATCGAACCGGAAATTACCTCAGACGAAGACTCAGAGGAAGAAACAGTTCAGAAAAACAAAAATACTACAGGTTCAGTAAACTTAAATATCACCACTATCGTTAACAATAATAACGATAATCCTGCTATCGGTCTGGAGGGAGTTGAACCCCAACAAATTAATAATCTTGAAATAGTCGATCAAGTTGACCGCGAAGAAATAGAACCAGAAAACATGGCGCTAGCCCCAAATCAAAGCATATCCCTAAATGACGCACTCACCTTCGTGTCTCGGTTCGAAGGAGACTCTAGTGATTTGATAGATTTTATCTACAGCTGTGACGAAGCAAAAAGTGTGTTGCCATTAGCTGCGGAAGCCAATTTAGTAAAGTTAATATATGGTAGTAAATTGGGCCCTAAAGTTAAAGATTCATTAAATAATGTCATACCCGCAACAATAGAGGACCTGACAAAAGCTTTAAAAAAAATTTACGTTCCGTCCAAATCGCTTTTCCAGCTGCAGGGCGAACTAGGCCGTATTTATCAAAAAGAAGGGGAATCTGTAGTAGATTTCGTAAACGGATTAAGAAAAAAGGGTAAAGAAATTGTAGAATGTTTCCTATCGGATAACCCGGCATCGACTCTCGCACAGGTTACAGAATTTAAAAACAAAATAGAGTCATCCATTGCAACTTGTTTCACCCAAAATTTACGCAACGAGATCGACCAGCGGATGCCTATTTGTGGAAATGTGGTGGACGCTCTGGATCACGCGATTAAAATCGAAAAGAAGTTAAATGCCCGCAGGGAACTAAGACGGGATTCTAGCACAACGGATCAAAAAAGGAACACTCCAAGTAAACCCGTAAAATTCACAGCTGGAGTTTCAAATAACTCCCCAATACCAAACAATAGTCTTCAAACTCAAAATAAAAACGATCCTGTTAATGTGAGCCAAAATAATAATAGTGTTTTAAGCAATCAAACCTGTAACCGTTGTGGACAATCGGGACACTTCTCAAACGTTTGCCCTAGCGTCAAATGTCAAATCTGCTATAAACTAGGGCATTCCGCGAAAAATTGTCCGGAATTAAAGAAAAACGAACACGATAATCGTTATGCGAACGTAAAATGTCAGTTATGCGGGGACAGGGGACATACAGCTAGATATTGCAAACGCAACCCCAACAAATCAAATCCGAATAATAACAGTTTTTCCTCAAACAATAATAATAGTAATAATAATTATCGTAATAACAATGATAACACTCGAAGGAAATATTGTGATTTTTGCCAACGGGATAATCACGATCAAGCGGAATGCGTGTACCTTCGCCGAGCTACAAATTTTTTTCAGAGGAATCGGGATTTTCCCCCTCCGAGGGACACGGGGAGAGACAATCGGCCAGCACGTCCGGTGAATACGATACAAGAAACGCTGGTGGAAGACGATTCAGAGTAACAAAGATCGATTTAAATTTAGACTTGGATAATTTACCCTACGCCGTGGTAGGTAAATCATCCAAAAATAGTGATGTGGTAATGATGCTTGACTCGGGTGCATCACCAAATTTAATTAAGAATAAATATTTAAAAGAAAACACTAAAATAAATAAATTTGATTTAGTAGAATTACACGGAATAACAAATATTCCCATATCTACCTTGGGAAGTGTAACGTTTCGACTTTTCGGTAAAAATGCTGTATGTCACGTGGTCCCGGATAACATGGCGATTCCCCACGCTGGTTTAGTAGGATCCGAGTTCTTCGCAACCCACGGGGCGAAAATTGATTATAAAAACCGAGTCCTTGAAATTGATGATCAGAAATTCCCCTTTAAAAAACCAAATAGAATTGAAGAAGGAATCATGTATGTTCCTCGACGTAGTGAGTCCACATTCTTTGTAAAAGTTAAAAATCCGGAAATTAAGGAAGGGTACATACCTAAACTAAGCATTTGCCCTGGAGTTTACGCTGGGAAATGTTTGGTACGTGTTAACAATGGCCGAGCGTATCTTCAAATATATAATACTACAGACAATGAAGTGGGGATAAGAATCCCTACAATAACCGTTCAGGAGGTTGAAGAAAGTCATGACCCCACACCAGTTGATCAGGACGACCATCAAAAAGACATTTATGACGACTTCGGTATTAATAAGTACATATTTACAACAGTTAGAGATTTTCAGAATACAAACAAATATGAACAAATCAAATCTTTGTTGCGCCTAGATCATTTAGACGATAAAGAGAAAACATACATAGAACGGATAGTAAAAAGATATGCCGATCGATTTTATATTCCAGGGGAACCTTTGGGTTCCTCGTCCAAATATCAGCACAGAATACCGACACGTACTGACAGACCCATCACAACTAAACAGTACAGAATACCGCAAGCATTAAAACCCGAATTAGAAAGACAAGTCAGAGAGGGGCTTGAGACAGGTATTTTGAGACCGTCTGAGTCACCTTATAACAGTCCGGTTTGGATAGTCCCAAAGAAGGCAGATTCAAAGGGAAACAAAAGATGGCGTGTCGTGATTGATTTTAGATTATTAAATGAAGAGACCATTACTGACGCCTACCCACTTCCTAACATAACCGACATCCTCGATCAACTGGGGGGATCTGTATATTTCTCAGTATTTGATTTAGCGTCTGGTTACCACCAAATAGAGATGGATCCAAAAGATCGTCACAAGACGGCATTTTCCACTCCACAAGGACATTGGGAATACTCTCGCATGCCTTTTGGATTGAAGAATGCCCCTGCGACTTTCCAAAGGCTTATGGACTCAGTTTTAACTGGTCTACAAGGAGCATCTCTGTTTGTGTACCTAGACGATATAATAGTCTTCGCTCGTAGTTTAGAGGAACATGAACAAAGATTAGATGAATTAATGCAAAGATTGAGACAAGCCAACCTTCAGTTGCAACCTGATAAATGTGATTTCCTACGTCCGGAAGTAAATTATTTAGGTCATGTCATAAGCCGTGAAGGCTTGAAGCCTGACCCGTCCAAATTAGACTCGGTGAGAAACTTTCCTGTTCCTAGAAAACAAAGAAACATTAGAGAATTCCTGGGGTTAACGGGATATTATCGTAGATTTATTAAAAACTATTCAACAATAGCAAAACCATTAACGAAATTATTGGAAAAGGAAGTAGAATTTCATTGGTCCGCGGATGCTCAAAACGCATTCGATAAATTGAAGGACGCATTGTGTACTGCCCCCATTTTACAATATCCCGATTTTACTCAACCCTTTATCATTACTACCGATGCTTCGGGAACAGCAATCGGTGCTGTGTTGTCACAGGGAGAGATTGGTAAAGATCGACCCGTCGCATACTACTCTCGAGTTTTAAGGGGGCCTGAAATACGATACGACACATATGAAAAAGAGGCGTTAGCCATAGTACAGGCAGTCAAAAACTTTCGGCCGTATATCTACATGCGACCGTTTACAGTGGTCACGGACCATAAACCCTTGGTGTGGTTTAAGACCGCGAAAGACGGAAATGCCAGAATTCTCAAGTGGCGACTCCGTTTAGCAGAGTACGAATACGACGTAATTCACAAACCGGGTAAGATCAACTTGAACGCTGATGCTTTGTCCAGGAATCCAGTGGAAACCGTGCATATCACTACTCGCGCTCAAAAACAAAAAGAAAAAAACCTATTACCCCTCGATGATAGACTACAAGCGGTGATTGATCATCATACTAATTCTGAGGAGGCACGAAAAGAACCTCCCAATTTGCTGGAAACCCCTGCAAAAGACAGGGGTAGGCACTCTAATTTTGAGGAGGCACGAAAAGAACCTCCCAATTCGCTGGAATCCCCTGCAAAAGACAGGGGTAGGCACTCTAATTTTGAGGAGGCACGAAAAGAGCCTCCCAATTCGCTGGAATCCCCTGCAAAAGACAGGGGTAGGCACTCTAATTTTGAGGAGGTACGAAAAGAGCCTCCCAATTCGCTGGAATCCCCTGCAAAAGACAGGGGTAGGCACTCTAATTCTGAGGAGGCACGAAAAGAGCCTCCCAATTCGCTGGAATCCCCTGCAAAAGACAGGGGTAGGCACTCTAATTTTGAGGAGGCACGAAAAGAGCCTCCCAATTCGCTGGAATCCCCTGCAAAAGACAGGGGTAGGCACTCTAATTTTGAGGAGACACGAAAAGAACCTCCCAATTCGCTGGAACCCCCTGCAAACCACAGGGGTAGGCACTCTAATTCTGAAGAGGTACGAAAAGAACCTCCCAATTTGCTGGAACCCCTTGCAAAAGACAGGGGTAGGCACTCTAATTCCGAAGACAAGGACAGACAATTTGAAGCTATGGAACGACCAGGAAGACCTCCGGAATTGCCAAAAGCCTCCACCAGGCCAAGGGGTAGGCCACCCAAACGTCAAAAGAAGTTAGCTGATAAAGAAATCATATTAGATCCCCTTGACCCTGAAGGAAGCGATCCTGATACTGAAGAAACTTCATCTGATAGTGAATCAGATTGCTCGATAGAGGAAGTTCAGATCAGTGAACAAATGGAAGGAAATAAACAGGAGATAAACATTATTGTCGTTAAAGATTTATTTCAATACAGAAAAGATAATCTGGTATTCTTCCTAGATGAGAATGGACACCCTTGCGACGAAGGTTCTCGGGTGTTGCAAACTCAAAACAATTTGCCAAAGGTTGGTTTTACAGACACCGGACAGGTGTACTGGACAAAAAAAGGAGGTAAAAACTATTTTAGTTTAATAATCTGCGGATCAATCAAGGAATCCTCTTTGAGAATAAAAAGCAACATCGCTAAAGTATTGGTTAAATTAAAAGGAATATTGAAAGATAAAAGTTTAAAGTCCTTTTCCCTAGCATATTCAGAATACGTCGAAAATATACCATGGAAAGAAGTCCTCTCGTTAATTCACGAAATATATGGAAATGAAAAAACAAAGGTAATAATCTGTCTCGGGACAATCCGGTACGTTCCTCGAGAAGAACGGGACCAAATTTTCTTTGAGGCCCATAAGTCGCCTATAGGGGGACACAAGGGTGTCTCTAAGACTTTTAATCGTATAAGAACTAATTATTATTGGGAAAATTTAAAACAAGATATCCAAAATCGAATCCAACAATGTTTGGAATGCCAACTAAAAAAACTTGTCCGAGTAAAAACGAGACAACCAATGTTGATTACGGATACACCTGGTACAGTATTCGAAAAAATCGCTATGGACATCGTAGGTCCACTACCCGTCACGGAGCAAGAGAATGAATACATTTTGACTATCCAAGACCAACTCTCGAAATTTTGCGTGGCCGCGCCCTTAAGAAATATGTTGGCTATTACGGTCGCGGATACATTCATTAGACGTTTCGTATGTATATTTGGGGCCCCGAAAGCCTTATTAACTGACCAGGGTAGGAACTTTATAAGTACCTTTATGCAACGTATAAGTAAAAGATTCAAAATTAAAAAAATTCAGACAACGGCTTTCAGACCGCAGTCAAATGGCTCTCTGGAACGATCACACCACGTTCTAGGGGAATATCTAAAGCAGTTCGTAAGTAAAGATAGCGAATGGGACGACTGGCTCGAATTAGCCACTTTCTCATATAATACTTGTGTCCATGAGGGGACCAAATTCACCCCTTATGAACTCGTTTTCGGGAAACCCGCCCGCGTACCATCAAGCGAACCGTTGCACGAGCTTGACCGTTTACCGACTTATGACAATTATATTATTAAATTGGTCGAAAAATTAACACAACTTCGTGAATGGGCGCATGATAATTTAATAACCTCGAAAATAAAGTCCAAAGAGCAATACGACAAGAAGATCAATCCGGTAAAATTCGAAATCAGGGATAAGGTCTTTCTCCTGAAAGGACCTAAGCCTCAGAAATTCGGGGATCACTATGATGGGCCGTACGAAATTTTAGAAATATACGCGGATGGAAACATCCGTATTCAAATGGGTAACCAAACAAAATTAGTACATCCCAACCGGCTAAAGAAAACCGTAATTGAAACCCCGGAAAAACCTAAAACTAAACGGACTAAAGCTGTGGATCCTGACCCAGACTTTAGGCCCTAATTTATTTTTGTTTCAGAAATGAATCATCTGGCGATTTGGTTCTTGTTCACCGCGTGGCAACCAGTTTCAGCCATCATCGGCTATGATTGTGGGAGCAAAATTCTCAACATGACTACGATATCCCTTCTGGATATCGATGAATGCGACGTCGATGAAAATCGGGTGGATATGTCCCTGGTAGACGTTTTCCTATTACAAATGAATGAATACGAGCATGTTAATATAATGCAATGCAAAGTAGAGATCCATAGAACAATTCACTATTGTGGGGCCTCATCCCATATAGCTATTGTGGAAAACGCCTATATGGAATATGTTCACCCGATCTCACGTGAAATGTGTCAGGTAGCGCACAACCATGGCACATTGAGATTAGGACAAACAATTATCGATGGGTTGATGGTAAACTCAACAACTACTCGTAGCATCACGTTAGCTGGGGCTGCCACAGTCGGTGGTAGTTGTGAACAAGCCTATTATTCAGATCCTTATGGATCCTGGAGTCAGGTCGTTGTTTTAGGTACAGTTAGAATTAGCTTACGGTCTACATCAGCTAGAGCTAAGGTAGAAAATAACAAAGTTTATTTACCCTCTGGGTACCATTGTATATTAAAAACCGGAACCTGTATAGACCCCGAAGGTGGACATACATTTTGGGACCCCCTGCCACGCAGATACTGCGCGGACAATACTTATTCTTTATTATACCAAGGGCATGCTAATAAACTTAAGTCCAAAACCGAGGTGGTCTATACCGTTAATGTAAGAGACACAAGCTTCTCATTAAGAACGACTGGAGCTGAAACCTCATGTGACCTTACAATCCACAAGACAGAACATCCAAAACTTTTCATTGTAGAGGGAAAAGATTTGGGTGTCTTAGAGAAAAACAACGCTATACAAACCAACGCGGATAACTTAGACATTTTTTTATACGTTAATGCAAAAATGATTTACGTGGAGAGGTACATACGGTATCAGGTCCAGTCACTTTATCTAGATGTAATGAAACACCGTTGTAGATTAGAAAAGGAATTGTTAAAAAACACACTAGCAATAGCATCAACGCAGCCTGACGAGTTTGCCTTCAGATATATGGGAGGATCTGGGTACATGGCGGTCCTGGCAGGAGAAGTAGTACACATCGTCCAATGTGTGCCAGCAGAAGTCAAAATCCAACGTGTAGAAAGATGTTTCAACCGCATCCCAGTCCAACGAGGAAATCAAAGCTATTTCCTCACACCAAGAACCCATGTGATCACCACTCAGGCAACAGAAATACCATGCAATTCACCTCTGTTGCAGTACTATCGATTGGGAGCCACCTGGTACAAGTTCATGCCAACACCAGTCGAGACCGTGCCACCCGTGAGCCTCAAACCAGAAACCAAAGTGACATGGGAATATAAAAGTCCCGTACATTTGGCAACCAGTGGAATCTATTCAGAAGAAGACCTGGATGCTATGAGGAACCGCATAATGTTCATTATGGAGCAGACCGCAGTTATGGAGACCGTAGCACAACAATTTACCAACGGATTAAAGGGTTCACCCTCTATCCTGAACGCTCTCAACGAGGAGGTTTTGGACAAGTTAGCCGAAAGCGCCTGGGAGAGGTCACTGGGGAAATTCCTTCAATTCGGTACGTTCAGCGCAGGAGTAATCGGCGTCTTTATGGTGGTGAGAATGATTAAGGTATTCGCCGACACACTGGTTCACGGATATACCTTACACAGCGTTTACGGATGGTCTTTCCACCTTGTTGGGGCACTGTGGGACTCGATGACCCACTTATTATTGCATCTAGCAAAGCATCAAGGACATGGACCAAAGAAACAGGAAGCTAGTGCTCCAAACCCTGAGGAAGGAACTGTCTTACTGGCAACAACAGAACGAACCAACCTGTACCCAGGACTGCCCGACCACAGTCAGGAAGCAGTGAATCAGCGGACATTCATCAACTAAGAAGTCTGAATCATCGAGGGACAAGACTCAGAGGCTAGCAATAAAATAAACAATAAACTAGTAATTAAACCAATAGCTTATAAATTGATCAAACGCTAGTGGTTTGGCGTCACACTCATTCGAAGTCTCATTCGTGTTTCCGTCTAACGATGGGGGTGTTACGTCCAGACTATTTTTCGTTTGTTTATATATTATTTCATTTTATTTTATTTTATTTAAATCTTACATTTTATGTTTTACTTAAAATTTTGGTTGACATTAGGAAACTTGTTCAAACACCTAATCTATATTTTAATATAATATTGGGTGAAAAGGAATTTTAATCCTCACCCAGGGTCAGAGTGGCTGCTGACGCACTTTCTTATCGCCAGCACACTCTAAATAAGACCTAAAGTAAATAATACATATCTGTAATGAGTTTTTGAATGTTTCCAAATTGAACAAAACATTTAAAAACAAATTATGGTGTTTGGACAAGTGAGTAGTTAAATAAACAAGAAAAAAAGGTTTCCATTAAGATAGTAAAACCATTTAAAATAGAAAGCGATACAAACAAAAAAATTTTATAATATAATAAAATATTAAAATATGATAATTTAAATTAAATAAAATTAAACATTAACATATTAGAATTTAAATAAAATATTTAAAATTTAAAAGAAACTATTAACATTCAAATTAAATAAAATGAAATATTAAAATAAGAGAATTTAATTTAAATAAAATGAAACATTAAAATATCAGAATTTAAAGACAAATAAAATATTAAAATATTAGAATAAAACTTAAACAAAATAGAAATAGAAAATTTCATTTAACAATAATATGAAAAAAAAAAAAAGAGGAAAAAATAATTTATCCAATAAGGTCAATGGGCGGGTTGTGGAGGACCCATATAGAGGGGGGGTCCGAAGCAACTACGTCAGTGGGAAAAACAATGTGGAAGGGATAGTGCGGCCCCGAAACAATGGGTTTCCGAAAGGAAGTGGAAAAGGTTGGATGGACACGGCAGAGCGTAGGCGTGGAAATTCCCCCAAATTCACGGAATTGGGTCCACCCGAAAAAATCGCTATATCTAGGCAGACTTTACATGTACTCACTCTCTCGTGTCCTGACCAGCCTAGTGTAAAGTTCAACAGTAGAAAAAGAATAAGTGTCGAGCAATATAAAATCGTGAGCGAAAATATCAGAATAAATAAGTACTACCTAAGTAAACCAGCGTACTACATAAAAGAATCCAGGTACGATTTTTAACTAAATACCATTAACTATCAATATTTTTTTTCTTTGGAAAATAAATTAGAGTCGGCTGAATAGCCACCTAATGATCCATATTTTTTTTTTTATAATCATTTTCTCCTATTGTAAATTAGAGTGGGCTAGTAGCCACCTAATAAATTATTTCTATCAAACTTTTATTGTAAATTAGCGTCGGCTAGTAGCCACCTAATAATCTTTACAAAATTTCTCGACAAAAATATTTCATTCGCATTTAAATAATAACTAAACTCAAATCAATTGATAATCCGTTAAAGTACATCGTCTCCGATTTATTTCAAATTGTTCTTTCAAAGTGTTTCAAATAATTTCGCCATACTATTTTTAAAATCATCTTGCGCTAGTTAAATTACAATTTAATTTGAATTATATAGAACTGCAATTTAGAATTTTAATTATTTTTTTTTTATTCTCTAATTTTTAATCAGTTAACCGTTATCTTTGGATTTTGATTATTACGATTAAAATTTAATGTTATAAGAAACACAATCTCCAAACCTCGAAATTTTGTAATTAAGTTGGCAATATAATTAAGAATTAATATTTTTAACATCGTGTTATTAATTTAAAAATAAACCTATCCTCTTTAATATAAAGTCTCTGGGGTTCCCGGTCTATAGGCTTCGGCTTGGGCCAAATACCCATAAAACATTTATCTATGTCAATTTCTGACATAACAATCTATTGTATTAGAAGCGTTACTTAGAGGCATTATACATGATTTTGATTGATGAAAAAATCCCGATTACTGTTGAGCTCGAACCTGCATCCTTCAGATCCAAAGTCTTTGACGCTATCCACTGCGCTGACCTACGTATACGTTCGCGAGAGTGTAAATAGTATATTTATCATAATACCAAAGAATAACTTGAATAAATTAAAAATCCGTGATGCAATAATCTACGTACTCTTTGTATAAATATATTATTATTTTGTACTTTGTTTAATTTTTAGCCAGTAAACAAAATTCTAATTAAAAATAATTAAAAAGTTTTACGGTCGATGGATTACCAAATCAAAACCTCAAGGTACTTCAAGTAAAATTAATTTAATCAAAATTTTAGTCAATCAAAATCATTCTAGAAAAAATAGAAAACAGAGGAGCCCGACTAGAAATTGTCCCAATACATATATTGGGTCCCAATTGGGAATCGCTGTGGCATGCCCAGTAGGTCTATCCCAGTCGGAACCCGATCGGGAACTTATTGGGATATCCCAATGCAAAAATTACCTACCCAACATCAGTTTTCCTGAGTGGAACCGAATTGGGAACTCATTGGGATAGCCCAATGCAAAAATAACTAAGTTTTATTGGTTTTGCTACATCGGCACCCAGTTGGGAACTCATTGGGATAGCCCAATGAAAAAATAACTAACTTTCATTCGTTTTGCCACATCGGGACCCAGTTGGGAACTTGTTGGGATATCCCAATGCAAAAATTACCTACCCAACATCAGTTTTTCCTGAGTGGAACCGAATTGGGAACTCATTGGGATAGCCCAATGCAAAAATAACTGTTTTATTGGTTTTGATACATCGGGACCCAGTTGGGAACTTGTTGGGGTAGCCCAATGCAAAAATTATTATTTTAATAACTTTTATGATTTATATACAATCTGAAATGCTCAAAATTTGTTATTGAAAAATTTTTTTTTCGAAAATTTAATAATAAAACAAATTTGTTTTTTACGCTCGTACACAATATTTATGTTAAAATTAGTTTTTTATTTATCCAAATTGTTTATAAACAATTTCATTTTATTAAATTTATTTAATTTTCAAATCAAATTATTTTTCACTTCTTCTGAACAGGATATTCTGTTTTGTGTCCCTCCCTCCTCTGTTTTCTATTTTTTCTAGACTGATTTTGATTGACTACAATTTTGATTAAATTAATTTTACTTGATTTACTTGAAGTACCCTGAGGTTTTAATTTGGTAATCCATCGACCGTAAAATTTTTTAATTATTTTTAATTAGAATTTTGTTTACTGGCTAACAATTAAACAAAGTACAAAATAATAATATATTTATACAAAGAGTACGTAGATTATTGCATCACGGATTTTTAATTTCTTCAAGTTATTCTTTGGTATTACGATAAATATACTATTTACACTCTCGCGATCGTATACGTAGGTCAGCGCAGTGGATAGCGTCAAAGACTTTGGATCCGAAGGATGCAGGTTCGAGCCCAACAGTAATCGGGATTTTTTCATCGATCAAAATCATGTATAATGCCTCTAAGTAACGCTTCTAATACAATAGATTACATTTCAGATCTAATTAAAATTATTTTATTTTTTTTTCGAAATTTAATAGGGATCGTACGTTTGGGAATACGTTGGTCTTACCCAATTGGGAACCTATAGGGATTGTCCGATCGGGACCCAAGTACGTTTCTGCGTTACATCCCAATATAGGGCCCCCATTGGGCAACCCAATTGGTTCCCAAGTGGATGCACCTAAAAATTTCTATTCGGGAGGGAGGGACACAAAATAGAATATCTGTTCAAAAGAAGTAAAAAATAATTTGATTTAAAAATTAAATAAATTTAATAAAATGAAATTGCTTATAAAAAATTTGGATAAATAAAAAAGTAATTTCAACATAAATATTATGTACGAGCGTGAAAATCAAATTTGTTTTATTATTAAATTTTCGAAAATAAATTTTTTCAATAACAAATTTTGAGCATTTCAGATTGTATATAAATCATAAAAGTTATTGAAATAATAATAATTTTTACATTGGGCTACCCCAACAAGTTCCCAACTGGGTCCCGATGTGGCAAATCCAATAAAACTTTGTTATTTTTGCATTGGGCTATCCCAATGAGTTCCCAATTCGGTCCTACTCAGGAAAAACTGATATGTTGGGTAGGTAATTTTTGCATTGGGATATCCCAACAAGTTCCCAACTGGGTCCCGATGTGGCAAAACCAATGAAAGTTAGTTATTTTTTCATTGGGCTATCCTAATGAGTTCCCAACTGGGTCTTGATGTGGCAAAACCAATAAAAGTAAGTTATTTTTGCATTGGGCTATCCCAATGGGTTCCCAATTAGGCCCTACTTAGGAAAAACTGATGTTGGGTATGTGATTTTTGCGTTGGGACATCCCAAAAAGTTCCCAACTTGGTCCCAATGTGGCAAAACCAATAAAACTTAGTTATTTTTGCATTGGGCTATCCCAATGAGTTCCCAATTAGGTTCCCCTCAGGAAAAACTGATGTTGGGTAGGTAATTTTTGTATTGGGATATCCCAACAAGTTTTCTATCGGGTTCCGACTGGGATAGACCTACTGGGCATGCCACAGCGATTCCTAATTGGGACCCAATATATGTTTGGGACAATTTCTAGTCGGGATATAGGTCTATATATAATGAGATCTGATCAGACCTGAATTATATCTGCCTATGTATGATCATATATAGGCTTATATATAATTATACATGAGTTAATACATTACTAGATCTGATCAGATCTGACTGATATAAACCCATATATAATCAGATATAAGTCTATACATAATTAGGTCTGATCAGACATGACTGATACAAACCCATATATAATTATATATAGGCCTATATATAATTAGATCTGATCAGGCATGGCTAATATAAACTCATGTATAGTCGTGCATAAGTTTATAAATGATTGGATCTGATCAGACATGACTGATATAAACTTGTATGTAGTTATATGTCTATGTATGATTAGATCTGATCAGACCATTGATATCAAACCTATAAATATTTAATTATGTATATAGGCCCTATATATATATATGGTTCCAAATAAATAAAAAAAAATATCCTCCAAGTTTCAGGTCTTTATTTCAATTTTAACCCGTGCCGCATATCGATGTAAGTTTCCCGTTTGAATAACATGCGGTTTTTGGTATTGAACGATCAATTTTTTATTCCGGCCAAAGTAATTGTTCAAAAAATTTGAAACTCTGTAGACTTTATCCTTATAATAGTAGCTACTCCTCAGACTTTTTACAGATTTTTACCTACTATAACTTTGGAGATATATCAAGATGAAAAGAAAGAAAAAAAAAATGAGTGAGCCTCATAGACATAAGGTCTCAATAGAAGTGAAACTTTTTTAACAATTAAGTCGGTCTAAATAAATAAATAAATTAATATATATATATATATATATATATATATATATATATATATATATATATATATATATTAGATCTTGTCGGATAGTATAGCATCAGGAAAAAAGAAATCTCTGAAAATAAAACTATGTATAACTAGTTTTCTACTAAATGTAAAAATTTAAAAAACAATAAATTGTAAGAAGAAAATTCAATATTTCAAAATATATTTGTGTTAATTTAATGTAAAATTATAAATATGAATTGAAAAATGACGGAATAAAAAAAGCCCCAATCATAAAAATCTCTAGATTTGTAAACCACTAAAAAAAAACATGGTTACTACCTACAAATTTGTAAATAATTTTTGTGTGTACTTGAAAATATCTATAATTAAAAAGAACTAAATTAAAAAGTTAATAAAAAGTAATTTCTGTAAATAAAGATACACCTCCATATAAATTACTGTATAAAATTTAATTGCAATAAATAAAAACATAAAAAATTAAAAATAACTGTAATTATAAAAGTATAAAATCATTTAAATATATTTAAAATATTTTCTTTCATTGAATAAATGAATAAATGAAAGCATGTAATTTGAAAGAGAACAAAAAAAAATTACTATGAAAAAAAAATTCTAAAAATAAACATTAACATAACTAAACATATATATAAAAAAATTATGTAAAATGGACATCTCTATAAATAAAATATCTATAAAAAATTAACTGTTTTGGAACATATCTATAAAATATGATATCTAAAATCAAATCTGTTTTGATATTATAATTTATAGAGATGTTCAAAAATAATTAATTTTTTATAGATATTTTATTTACCGAGATGTTCATTTTTACTTAATTTTCTTATATACATGTTTAGTTATGCGAATGTTTGTTTTTAGAATTTATTTTTTTATAGTAATTTTTTTTAGTTGTCTTTAAAATTACATACTTTCGTTTATTAATTTATTTAATTAAAGAAAATATTTTAAATATATTTAAATGATTTTATACTTTTATAATTACAGTTATTTCTAATTTTTTATGTTTTTATTTATTGCAATTAAATTTTATACAGTAATTTATATGGAGGTGTATTTTTATTTATAGAAATTACTTTTTATTAACTTTTTAATTTAGTTCTTTTTAATTATAGATATTTTCAAGTACACACAAAAATTATTCACAAATTTTTAAATACTGACCATATGTTTCTTAGTGACTTATTTTACAATACATATTTATAATGTTACATTCAATTAATATACATATATTTTTACATTTAGTAAAAAACTAGTTATACATATTTTGATTTTCAGAGATTTTTTTTTTCTCGAAGCTATATTACCCGATAAAATCTAATAGCCAATATATATATATATATATATGAATAACGTGGTTAAATTACGATGCATGCGCACTACACTCGTCCATTCTACTCGACTGTTCTCAACTCCCCCCACTCTTTAAAATATATAAGGCTTGCTATACAAGCAATTCCCCTTCTCGCCTATTCTAAACTTTCACTCAATGTTTCTCCTCTGGCGCTACCTCCCCTTTTCCGCCTCAAATCGTTAAATTTTAGCTTCCGTAAAGAAGTTTCACTTCAAAAAATTTTTTTTTATCTTTATCTAATTTTTTTTTTAAATAACAGCAAATCACTCTGCATCCTAATCAGGAGTACTTACTTTTTTTCATTCTCCCACCCAAGTGGGTAAACGGCATATCTATGTTACACTCATAAAGTTATCAGGAGCTTTGGCAGAGTTTTTCTCATTAACAAACGAACATTTCAAACAAATCAAAGGGCCCTTCGCTAGATGAGACAGTATTGCATCACTGTCCAGTAGAGTGGTTCTCAAACGGATGATTTTTTTAATACATTACGATCACCTCTGAAACAATTCTAATTTCGTAAAAACAATTCCCTTCAAGTTTGAGCTTTTCTTATCTTATGCCGCAAATTTTTTTGATTTTTTAAGTTTATTATATTTATTTATAAATAGATCTATTTTGGTATTAATTTATTATAGTTGAAAAATTGTAATTGAATCACTATTTCGACATTATAATACACAAAACTTCAAAATTTCTGTTTATAATTTATTGCTAAAACCAAATAATTAACTTAGAAGTGAATAATTTATTTAAGCAAGTATTAAAAGAAATTTAATTCATTTATATTATTTATTAAATGTTAAAATAAGGCATTATATGATTAGTTGCATGTATACACCGATCTCAGATATCGATTGAAAGCATCATATATCTTTTAAAAAGACACAAAATGAAAAAATATAAAAAAAAAATTTTCTTGGAAAAATCACAAAAAAATTTTTGCGGCACGTCTTCCCGGTGGAACTAAGAGCTCAAACTTGAAGGGAATTGTTTTTACGTAATTAGAATTGTTTCAGAGGTGATCGTAATAAATTTAAAAAATCATCCTTTTGAGAACCACTCTGCTGCACAGTGATGCAATACTGTCTTATCTAGCAAAGTGTCCTTTAATTTGTTTAAAATATTCGTTTGTTAATGAAAAAAACTCGACTAAATCTCCTGATAACTGTATTAGTGCAACATAGATATGCCGTTTACCCACTTGGGTGTGAGAATGGAAAAAAGTAAGTACTCCTGATAAGGATGCAGAGTAATTTGCTGTTATTTAAAAAAAAATTAGATAATAAAAAAAAATTTTTTTTTTCTTTCTTTTCATCTTGCTATACCTCCAAAATTGTAGTAGCTAAAAATCTATAAAAAGTCTGAAGAGTAGCTACTATTATAAGGATAAAGTCTACAGAGTTTCAATTTTTTTGAACAATTACTTTGGCCGAAATAAAAAATTAATCGTTCAATACCAAGAACCCCATGTTATTCAAACGGGAAACTTACATCGCTGTGCGGCACGGGTTAAAATTGAAATAAAGACCTGAAACTTGGAGGATATTTATAACTTCCCGCTAAGAAAATTGAAGTCTTTCGAAAATTTCGGGAAGTTATTGTTTTCACCCCGATTTGCAAATATCTAAATTCCAACAGATGTCGGCATTTTGAGGTTCTAGGAAGCTATTTTGACTAAATTCCAGATGATGTCCGAGTATGTATGTATGTATGTATGTATGTATGTATGTATGTATGTATGTATGTATGTATGTATGTATGTATGTATGTATGTATGTATGTATGTATGTATGTATGTATGTATGTATGTATGTATGTATGTATGTATGTATGTATGTATGTATGTATGTATGTATGTATGTATGTATGTATGTATGTATGTATGTATGTATGTATGTATGTATGTATGTATGTATGTATGTATGTATGTATGTATGTATGTATGTATGTATGTATGTATGTATGTATGTATGTATGTATGTATGTATGTATGTATGTATGTATGTATGTATGTATGTATGTATGTATGTATGTATGTATGTATGTATGTATGTATGTATGTATGTATGTATGTATGTATGTATGTATGTATGTATGTATGTATGTATGTATGTATGTATGTATGTATGTATGTATGTATGTATGTATGTATGTATGTATGTATGTATGTATGTATGTATGTATGTATGTATTTATGTATGTATGTATGTATGTATGTATGTATTTATGTATGTATGTATGTATGTATTTATGTATGTATGTATGTATGTATGTATGTATTTATGTATGTATGTATGTATGTATGTATGTATGTATGTATGTATGTATGTATGTATGTATGTATGTATGTATGTATGTATGTATGTATGTATTTATGTATGTATGTATGTATGTATGTATGTATTTATGTATGTATGTATGTATGTATGTATGTATTTATGTATGTATGTATGTATGTATGTATGTATGTATGTATGTATGTATGTATGTATTTATGTATGTATGTATGTATGTATGTATGTATTTATGTATGTATGTATGTATGTATGTATGTATGTATTTATGTATGTTTTTTTTTTTTTTTTTTTTTTTTTTCAGGGTGTAGAGGGCGCAGCGTCCTCAAGTGATCCCTTTGAAACCAGAATCCCATGCCGGAACCACAGTAGTATTACTTCAGCATGGGTCTGTTTATTTATTTGCACATGGCACTGACACATTTCCGTTGCAAGCCCTACGTCCCCCGTTCTCTGAGAGTTTAGGGGTTCGGGATTGCTGTGTTCATTCGTTCACTTGTTTCCATCTCTGGTTGCTACTTTTTCAATTTCTGAGAATTCTGATCTTTTTACCCGTAGAACTGACTCGACATATGTTGCTATAGCATCCCAGTTTGGTTCAGACACTAACATTAATGCAACTATATTCTCAGGCGTGATTCTGAAACCTATTTTTCCTTCAGTTTCTTCTCTGAATTCATTCCATCTCCTGCAATTGAAGAAGGTATGCTGCGCGTTGTCTGTTGTCTCTTCACAATATAAACACTTAGGGGTTTTCCATCTTCTCATCTTGTACAGGTAAGACATGAATACCCCATGGCCAGTAAAGAATTGCGTCAGGAAGTAATTCATGTCCCCGTGCTTTCTTCTTGTCCATGAGACCAGGTCTGGTATTAGCTCCACAGTCCATTTTCCTTTAGGACTGGTTTTCCATCGCTCTTCCCAGCTTTTTAGAGTTTTCTCCTTTTCAGTGATCTTCATTTCGCTGTTCAGTGAGTTTGCCTTTCGAAGTGCAAACAGCCTCTTGCGCTCCTGTGCAATCAGATCTATCGGTGGCGTACCCGCCAGGACTAGAACTGCCGCCTCCGAGACCGTACGATATGCGCTAGTAACCCTAAGAGCACCACGTCGTTGTACCGATGCAAGTATACGGCGGTTAGAATCTATTTTCAGGGCTTCTGCCCACACTTCAGCTCCATATAAGAGTGTTGATTGGATCACACTGACGAGCAATTTTCTTTTCTGGTAACTCGGGCCACCGATGTTAGGAAGTAGGCGAGAGAGGCTTGCGGAGGTCTTGAGACCTTTTTCGGCCGCGGCTCTTAAGTGTGGCTTGAATGTGAGTTTGTCATCAACAATTACTCCGAGGTAGCGAATTGACTTAGACGCTGTTATGGTGGCACCATCCATGCATATTGAAAAGGGCGTTGGGAACCATTTCTGTCTCGTGATAACAACCACTTCGGTCTTCTGGGCTGCCAGCTGTAGGCCATGATTATTTAGCCATCCCTTAATTTTGTCTATAATGACGGCTATTCTTCTCTGAGCTTGCTCGACACTACGTGCGAAGACGACAGCTGCAACATCATCTGCAAAGCCAACGAGAAAAGTTTCATCAGGCATATCCATACTTAGCAGATCGTCATAGACGGCATTCCAAAGGTCAGGTCCAGACACTGAGCCCTGGGCTGCCCCTGCGGTGATTTCCATACTGTCTTGACCTTCAATTGTCTCATACAGTAAGAACCGCTTATCGAGATAGTCACTAAGTAAACGCACAATGTATTTAGGTACGTCGAATAATACTTCCAACGCATGTATTATGTCTATCCAACGGAGCGAGTTAAACGCATTTTTGACATCAAAAGTCAGAAGTATGCGTACTTTACGCGCTCTAGCGTTTATGTCCCAGTTTTCTGGTTTTTTCTCGAGTGCTTCCATGATAGCATCTATCGTAGAGTGGCCTTTAATAAACCCATATTGGTTCTTTGATAAGCCGCTTTTGCGCTCGATGGCTTCACGGAGACGCGATCGTATGAGTTTTTCCAGGACTTTTCCCAAAACGTCCAACATACAGAGTGGTCTGTAGGATGATGGGGTTTTTGGTGGGGGCTTACCTTTATCCAAAAGCACAAGCTTTTGTATCTTCCAAGGTCTGCAGAATACACCAGCCTTAAGGCATGAATTGTACATGTTGAGCAGTATGTTTGACTGTTCTTTGGCTATGAGCTTGATCACAGGGACTGGGATTTTATCCGGGCCTGGCGCCTTATTATTTGCCATGGAGCTGGTGGCTTCTATAAGCTCCTGTCTAGTGAACACTGGGATTTCCGTATCTACAATATAGTCGGAAAGTGTACGTTGCTGGTGTTGCGGGAACAACTCTTTAACAATTCCAGCCATTACCTTGCGATCTTTCGGTCCTACGGGTGCCTGCAAGCCAAGTTTCTTGACCACTATTTGGTAGCCCCGACCCCATGGATTATTATCCAGGTCGTTGCAGAGTTTTTGCCAGCATCCTTTTTTGCTGTCTTTGATCGCTTTGTTAAGAGATTTTTTAGCTGCCTTATATAGCTCAAGTTCGACACACTTTCCAGCTGTTCTTAGTTTGCGCTGAGCTCTGGTTACTTTTCGGCGTTTAGCTAGGCACTCGCTTCTCAGTAAGGCAATCTCATTCGTCCACCAGTACGCTGGTTTGCGCTTACGTGAGGAGTACTTACGGGGCATTGCTCTATTACAAGCTTGTACTATTAGTTTAGTTGTCTTAGTCGCTAGCACTTCGGCAGCATTCCGATCAGGCGAGTCTGTGAAAAGGCTTTCCAATGTCGATATCCCCTTGTTTATTTCAGCTAATAGCTTCTGCTTGTCCAATTTATTTGTATTCCATCCTATGAACGCCCCTCGTTTAGCTGACAGCTGACTGGTTGGCGTGCCCATGATTTGGAATGATATGTACTGGTGGTCACTAGCATTATAATCCTCAAGGACTTCCCAGTTCTGAACAGCCTTGGCAACTCCAGGTGAAGCAAGGGAGATGTCAAGGATGGATTCCTTACGCCCGGGTCTTCTAAAAGTCGTCACTGAGCCCGTGTTCAGTATGATGAGGTTAAGTCTCGCAGCCATCTCAGCCAGTTCTCTGCCTCTGGCGTCATTGCGGTCCTCGCCCCATTCTTCTGATTTGGCATTGAAGTCGCCTGCCAAGATAACTTGCTTTTCTAATTTTAAAATGAACTCTTCAAGTGACTCCAGTTTTTCGCAGTAAGAAACCAGCGTTGTATTGGGGGAGAGATAGCAACTGATGAAGCAACAGTCACGTGTTTCAATTGCTACAAAACTGTTTCCACTGCAGTGGCCGATAACATCAATTGCGGAGGGGTTGGCGAGCCATAAGCTAGCGGTTCCTGAAATATCTGTAAGCCATCGACTGCCTGCAGAAGTAATATAAGCCTCAGAAATAAAGCAGATATCCACCTCATGTTCTCTAACAAACTGATGAAGGAGATTGGCCGCTGCCCAGCACCTATTCTGGTTGGTCTGGAGACATCTGATCATTTTTGCGAGCTTATCAATTTCGCATATTCCTCGCGGAATCTAGGACACGATCGGGAACCAGTAATATGCTCGATATTTATTGATGTGTCTTTAAGATCTGCACAAAGTAAGCATCGGGCATCTTTCTCACAGGCTTCGATTTTATGATTCGCTTCTCCACATTTAAGGCAGAGCTTTGATCTATCGGGACCTTTACATGCTCGGGCTAGATGTCCGTAGTCAAGGCATCTGAAGCACCGAACTACTTTCATAGTTTCCCGAATACGGCAGTTTACCCAACCTACTTTCATTCTCCCAGTGTCAAGGAGCTTAGACAAGCCCTCTTCCTGGAGAACAACGATAGCTGATCGTTGACCTCTGTACGAGGTTTTTGAAAGGCTAACTCTATGCACCTCATGATGTTCTCCCAAATCACGTGAGAGCGCTGCGCGTATGTCCTCTTCTGTTGTAATATCATCCAGGTCTCGGATCTCTACTGTAGCTTTTGGAATAAGATCTCGGACGGTGCCAGAATTCCCTACAGCTGCCTTTACTGCTTTGCTGAAAGCGCTCCTGCTCTTGCAATTATGCTCCAACTCAACGAGGATTCCTCCACTTCGAGATTCTCTGATGGTCTTAATCAGCGTGCCTGTGTCCTCAGGCTTCACTTTTGTTCGGACCCCTCTTAACAGTTCCGCGTAGGTAACGCCTACCACTGGGTTAATTAAAATTGCTTCTCGGCGGCGTTTATTTCTCTTAGTTTTGCGGTGAGCTGGTTCCTTTTTACCAGCAAGGTTGGTAGAACTAGGATTTTTCAGTTCTGTAGAGCCCACGCCTTCAACTCTGTGCTTACCATGCTTACCCGCGGTCATCCATTCCGAGTCACTGAGAATTCTTTTAGATCTCTGAGTTTGTGAGTGTGGTGACCTGAGAGGGCGCTTTTTCGTTGCCTGCTTGACAGATGAGCCATCATTGCTCTCATTTAGCTGAGTGCTTGATGAGTCCTTAGTCGCTGTCGGAGGTTTGTTTTTCCACTGAGAACGAAAACGTTTAAGTTCGCCTAGAGACAGAACCGCAGCATCCACATATTCTTTCACTTCATTTCCGATATTTTTCCTGTTACGACAGACACGTTGAAGTGCTAAAATCGCTTCAGATAATAACTCGACTTGCTTAAATTCGCTAGCTATAGCCTCATTCCTTTTATTACAGAAAGCCATAGATTCTAAGTTGTGATGACGCGGGTGTCGAATTTTGATAAGTTCAGCGCCACTACTAGTTCCACTTGACTTGTGCACTAATTTCCACCTACCTACTCTGTGTTGTGTCGCCATATCAGTGAGTGCATCGGTGTCCATGGCATCAGCTGTTAAGCTGTTAATCTTCTGCGTTCCAGTAACGTGAGCGGCCTGGTTCCCTACCGTAGAATTAAGTGAAAGGTTGCTTCCCCCACAATCCACGAAGCTTGCGTCGGCCACCGGGGCTTTCACCCGATCGGAACCGTCGGCGGAGATAGCCAATGTAGGCGTGTCCGCGTGGGGTATATTGTTTTGTCTAACACTCATACCATCTTTGTTGTTTGGTGGTTGTTTTTTGGAGGTGTCCTTCCTCCACGCGCCACTTTTTGTCCGCGGGGGCTATTTTATTTCACCCCTATCCGCCGGCAAGCCGGTGAGGACATTCCCCTATCCGCTGGTGGGGACGCGCTCTCTAGGAGTTGGGCTTCTCCCGAGAGATGTATGTATGTATGTATGTATGTATGTATGTATGTATGTATGTATGTATGTATGTATGTATGTATGTATGTATGTATGTATGTATGTATGTATGTATGTATGTATGTATGTATGTATGTATGTATGTATGTATGTATGTATGTATGTATGTATGTATGTATGTATGTATGTATGTATGTATGTATGTATGTATGTATGTATGTATGTATGTATGTATGTATGTATGTATGTATGTATGTATGTATGTATGTATGTATGTATGTATGTATGTATGTATGTATGTATGTATGTATGTATGTATGTATGTATGTATGTATGTATGTATGTATGTATGTATGTATGTATGTATGTATGTATGTATGTATGTATGTATGTATGTATGTATGTATGTATGTATGTATGTATGTATGTATGTATGTATGTATGTATGTATGTATGTATGTATGTATGTATGTATGTATGTATGTATGTATGTATGTATGTATGTATGTATGTATGTATGTATGTATGTATGTATGTATGTATGTATGTATGTATGTATGTATGTATGTATGTATGTATGTATGTATGTATGTATGTATGTATGTATGTATGTATGTATGTATGTATGTATGTATGTATGTATGTATGTATGTATGTATGTATGTATGTATGTATGTATGTATGTATGTATGTATGTATGTATGTATGTATGTATGTATGTATGTATGTATGTATGTATGTATGTATGTATGTATGTATGTATGTATGTATGTATGTATGTATGTATGTATGTATGTATGTATGTATGTATGTATGTATGTATGTATGTATGTATGTATGTATGTATGTATGTATGTATGTATGTATGTATGTATGTATGTATGTATGTATGTATGTATGTATGTATGTATGTATGTATGTATGTATGTATGTATGTATGTATGTATGTATGTATGTATGTATGTATGTATGTATGTATGTATGTATGTATGTATGTATGTATGTATGTATGTATGTATGTATGTATGTATGTATGTATGTATGTATGTATGTATGTATGTATGTATGTATGTATGTATGTATGTATGTATGTATGTATGTATGTATGTATGTATGTATGTATGTATGTATGTATGTATGTATG
The DNA here is from genome assembly GCA_964016945.1 of Microplitis deprimator. Lineage (NCBI taxonomy): Eukaryota > Metazoa > Arthropoda > Insecta > Hymenoptera > Braconidae > Microplitis > Microplitis deprimator. Next base: position 7,720,318 of record OZ024714.1, on the reverse strand, counting down.
TATGTATGTATGTATGTATGTATGTATGTATGTATGTATGTATGTATGTATGTATGTATGTATGTATGTATGTATGTATGTATGTATGTATGTATGTATGTATGTATGTATGTATGTATGTATGTATGTATGTATGTATGTATGTATGTATGTATGTATGTATGTATGTATGTATGTATGTATGTATGTATGTATGTATGTATGTATGTATGTATGTATGTATGTATGTATGTATGTATGTATGTATGTATGTATGTATGTATGTATGTATGTATGTATGTATGTATGTATGTATGTATGTATGTATGTATGTATGTATGTATGTATGTATGTATGTATGTATGTATGTATGTATGTATGTATGTATGTATGTATGTATGTATGTATGTATGTATGTATGTATGTATGTATGTATGTATGTATGTATGTATGTATGTATGTATGTATGTATGTATGTATGTATGTATGTATGTATGTATGTATGTATGTATGTATGTATGTATGTATGTATGTATGTATGTATGTATGTATGTATGTATGTATGTATGTATGTATGTATGTATGTATGTATGTATGTATGTATGTATGTATGTATGTATGTATGTATGTATGTATGTATGTATGTATGTATGTATGTATGTATGTATGTATGTATGTATGTATGTATGTATGTATGTATGTATGTATGTATGTATGTATGTATGTATGTATGTATGTATGTATGTATGTATGTATGTATGTATGTATGTATGTATGTATGTATGTATGTATGTATGTATGTATGTATGTATGTATGTATGTATGTATGTATGTATGTATGTATGTATGTATGTATGTATGTATGTATGTATGTATGTATGTATGTATGTATGTATGTATGTATGTATGTATGTATGTATGTATGTATGTATGTATGTATGTATGTATGTATGTATGTATGTATGTATGTATGTATGTATGTATGTATGTATGTATGTATGTATGTATGTATGTATGTATGTATGTATGTATGTATGTATGTATGTATGTATGTATGTATGTATGTATGTATGTATGTATGTATGTATGTATGTATGTATGTATGTATGTATGTATGTATGTATGTATGTATGTATGTATGTATGTATGTATGTATGTATGTATGTATGTATGTATGTATGTATGTATGTATGTATGTATGTATGTATGTATGTATGTATGTATGTATGTATGTATGTATGTATGTATGTATGTATGTATGTATGTATGTATGTATGTATGTATGTATGTATGTATGTATGTATGTATGTATGTATGTATGTATGTATGTATGTATGTATGTATGTATGTATGTATGTATGTATGTATGTATGTATGTATGTATGTATGTATGTATGTATGTATGTATGTATGTATGTATGTATGTATGTATGTATGTATGTATGTATGTATGTATGTATGTATGTATGTATGTATGTATGTATGTATGTATGTATGTATGTATGTATGTATGTATGTATGTATGTATGTATGTATGTATGTATGTATGTATGTATGTATGTATGTATGTATGTATGTATGTATGTATGTATGTATGTATGTATGTATGTATGTATGTATGTATGTATGTATGTATGTATGTATGTATGTATGTATGTATGTATGTATGTATGTATGTATGTATGTATGTATGTATGTATGTATGTATGTATGTATGTATGTATGTATGTATGTATGTATGTATGTATGTATGTATGTATGTATGTATGTATGTATGTATGTATGTATGTATGTATGTATGTATGTATGTATGTATGTATGTATGTATGTATGTATGTATGTATGTATGTATGTATGTATGTATGTATGTATGTATGTAGTATGTATGTATGTATGTATGTATGTATGTATGTATGTATGTATGTATGTATGTATGTATGTATGTATGTATGTATGTATGTATGTATGTATGTATGTATGTATGTATGTATGTATGTAGTATGTATGTATGTATGTATGTATGTATGTATGTATGTATGTATGTATGTATGTATGTATGTATGTATGTATGTATGTATGTATGTATGTATGTATGTATGTATGTATGTATGTATGTATGTATGTATGTATGTATGTATGTATGTATGTATGTATGTATGTATGTATGTATGTATGTATGTATGTATGTATGTATGTATGTATGTATGTATGTATGTATGTATGTATGTATGTATGTATGTATGTATGTATGTATGTATGTATGTATGTATGTATGTATGTATGTATGTATGTAGTATGTATGTATGTATGTATGTATGTATGTATGTATGTATGTATGTATGTATGTATGTATGTATGTATGTATGTATGTATGTATGTATGTATGTATGTATGTATGTATGTATGTATGTATGTATGTATGTATGTATGTATGTATGTATGTATGTATGTATGTATGTATGTATGTATGTATGTATGTATGTATGTATGTATGTATGTATGTATGTATGTATGTATGTATGTATGTATGTATGTATGTATGTATGTATGTATGTATGTATGTATGTATGTATGTATGTATGTATGTATGTATGTATGTATGTATGTATGTATGTATGTATGTATGTATGTATGTATGTATGTATGTATGTATGTATGTATGTATGTATGTATGTATGTATGTATGTATGTATGTATGTATGTATGTATGTATGTATGTATGTATGTATGTATGTATGTATGTATGTATGTATGTATGTATGTATGTATGTATGTATGTATGTATGTATGTATGTATGTATGTATGTATGTATGTATGTATGTATGTATGTATGTATGTATGTATGTATGTATGTATGTATGTATGTATGTATGTATGTATGTATGTATGTATGTATGTATGTATGTATGTATGTATGTATGTATGTATGTATGTATGTATGTATGTATGTATGTATGTATGTATGTATGTATGTATGTATGTATGTATGTATGTATGTATGTATGTATGTATGTATGTATGTATGTATGTATGTATGTATGTATGTATGTATGTATGTATGTATGTATGTATGTATGTATGTATGTATGTATGTATGTATGTATGTATGTATGTATGTATGTATGTATGTATGTATGTATGTATGTATGTATGTATGTATGTATGTATGTATGTATGTATGTATGTATGTATGTATGTATGTATGTATGTATGTATGTATGTATGTATGTATGTATGTATGTATGTATGTATGTATGTATGTATGTATGTATGTATGTATGTATGTATGTATGTATGTATGTATGTATGTATGTATGTATGTATGTATGTATGTATGTATGTATGTATGTATGTATGTATGTATGTATGTATGTATGTATGTATGTATGTATGTATGTATGTATGTATGTATGTATGTATGTATGTATGTATGTATGTATGTATGTATGTATGTATGTATGTATGTATGTATGTATGTATGTATGTATGTATGTATGTATGTATGTATGTATGTATGTATGTATGTATGTATGTATGTATGTATGTATGTATGTATGTATGTATGTATGTATGTATGTATGTATGTATGTATGTATGTATGTATGTATGTATGTATGTATGTATGTATGTATGTATGTATGTATGTATGTATGTATGTATGTATGTATGTATGTATGTATGTATGTATGTATGTATGTATGTATGTATGTATGTATGTATGTATGTATGTATGTATGTATGTATGTATGTATGTATGTATGTATGTATGTATGTATGTATGTATGTATGTATGTATGTATGTATGTATGTATGTATGTATGTATGTATGTATGTATGTATGTATGTATGTATGTATGTATGTATGTATGTATGTATGTATGTATGTATGTATGTATGTATGTATGTATGTATGTATGTATGTATGTATGTATGTATGTATGTATGTATGTATGTATGTATGTATGTATGTATGTATGTATGTATGTATGTATGTATGTATGTATGTATGTATGTATGTATGTATGTATGTATGTATGTATGTATGTATGTATGTATGTATGTATGTATGTATGTATGTATGTATGTATGTATGTATGTATGTATGTATGTATGTATGTATGTATGTATGTATGTATGTATGTATGTATGTATGTATGTATGTATGTATGTATGTATGTATGTATGTATGTATGTATGTATGTATGTATGTATGTATGTATGTATGTATGTATGTATGTATGTATGTATGTATGTATGTATGTATGTATGTATGTATGTATGTATGTATGTATGTATGTATGTATGTATGTATGTATGTATGTATGTATGTATGTATGTATGTATGTATGTATGTATGTATGTATGTATGTATGTATGTATGTATGTATGTATGTATGTATGTATGTATGTATGTATGTATGTATGTATGTATGTATGTATGTATGTATGTATGTATGTATGTATGTATGTATGTATGTATGTATGTATGTATGTATGTATGTATGTATGTATGTATGTATGTATGTATGTATGTATGTATGTATGTATGTATGTATGTATGTATGTATGTATGTATGTATGTATGTATGTATGTATGTATGTATGTATGTATGTATGTATGTATGTATGTATGTATGTATGTATGTATGTATTTTTTTTTTTTTTTTTTTTTTTTGGGTGTAGAAGGCGCAAGCGTCTTCAAGTGAACCCTTTGACACCAGAACACCATGCTGGAACCGCGTTAGCATTACTTCAGCATGGGTCTGTTTTTCGCAAAAGCGCTACATCCTTTGTAATGCGACCCTACGTCCCCCGTTCTCATTCGAGTTTAGGGGTTCAGGCTGCATCTTTTTCGTATAGTTGTCTTCATCTTCCATCTGACTGCATCGTTTCTATGATTTCTCTCATATATCGGCTTATTTCGCTCCAGTTGCTTTCTTTCTCTATCAATCGGTAGATGAGGTTTTCAGTCGTCGTCTTTCCAACCTTATTTTCCATTTTCTCTCTCAGCTCTATCCATCTGGGACAGTGAAAAAATACATGCTCTGCATCTTCTTGGTCACTCTGACAATAGTAGCATCTTGCCGATTCTGCAATTCTCATCTTATGCAGGTAGCTGTTGAACTTTCCGTGGCCGGACAGGAACTGCGTCATATAGAAATCTAGATCACCATGCTTTCTGTCAAGCCATGGCCTGATATCCCTTATCAATTTCCTAGTCCACGCCCCTTCTTGTGTCTCCAGCCACCGTTCACTCCATCTAGCTAGTGTAATGTCTCTTTCGCTATTTTTCACCAATTTCGGCTCTTCACCTTCGGATTTCCGATCGTAGATCCTCTTCTTTTCTAACGCTAGTAGGTCTACAGGAATAGTCCCTGCTATTACAAGTGTTGCAGCTGTAGACACCGTTCTGTACGCGCTTGCTACTCTAAGCGCCGCTCGCCTCTGAACTTTTTCTAGCAGTTTTCTGCAGATCTTACGACTGAGTCTTGGAGCCCAAATCTCTGCCCCATACAATAGGATAGAGTTTACAATACTCATCAGAAGGCGGCGAACACTGGATTTTACGCCTGATGTGTTTGCTAGCAGCTTAGTGAGTTGCCCTACTACGCGCGCTGCTTTGTCGGCAGCCGTTTTTAAGTGCTCGTAAAACGTCAGCTTGCTGTCAATCTTTATACCCAGATAACGCAGGGAATTTGCTGCTATTAGTGTTACATCCTCAATTTTAGTGCTGAACTCGGTTGGGAAGTTCAGCTTTTTAGTTAGGATCGTCAATTCGGTCTTCTGGAGTGCGAGGGAGAGTCCATGTCCTACCATCCACTCACCAATCCTACGCGACACCGTCTTTAGTTTTCTTTCTAGTTGTTCTATCGTTCTCCCTATAATCAACGCCGCTACATCATCCGCAAAACCTACCAGGAAGCAGTCACTCGGCATATCTAACAGCAGAAGATCGTTATAGCTGATGTTCCAAAGATCCGGTCCCAGTATTGATCCTTGACCAACTCCAGCCGTTATTTCCATTGAACGCATCCCTTTTGTTGTTTTGTAGACTAGCCATCGATTCTGGAGGTAGTTGTCTATGATTTGTATAATATAGACTGATACCCCTTTTCTTATCAGCGCTTCTAATATGTCCCTCCATCTGAGTGAGTTAAAAGCGTTCTTTACATCATACGTAACCAAAATGCCTGCTTTCTTTGACCTACTGTTACCTGACCACGCTGTGTTAGTAGCCTGAATCACGTCAGAAATAGCTCCTATCGTAGATTTACCTTTTCGGAACCCATGCTGGTTGCTCGCTAGTGCGCCTTTTTCTTCAATTTCCAACCTTAGCCTTTTACGAATGAGTTTTTCGTAGATTTTTCCCCCTACATCTAACATGCACAACGGCCGATACGACGAAGAGTTTGAGGGAGGACCTTTTCCCTTGTCTAATAGGACCAAGCGCTGTACTTTCCAGCAATTCGGAAAGTAGCCGGTACGAGCGCATATGTTATACATTTTCAGTAATGTTTCCGGGCATATTTCTGCTGCTATCTTATATACCTCCCCCGGTATCATATCGGGTCCTGGTGCCTTTCCGTTTTTCAGGCCTTTCACTGCTTCCTCTAGTTCACGCCTTGAAAACGGTTCGAAATCTACCGTTGGTGGCAGATCCAGTGCTCCGCGCTTTGGGTGTGGAGGAAATAAGTCCTTGACAATCCTTTCCATAGCTTCTGGCTCTTTTGCTGCGACCGGAAACGATTTTCCAATTCGTCCGGTAACGATTTGAAAACCTTTACCCCATGTATCGTTATTAACTTCTTCACAAATTTGATTCCAGCACTTTCTTTTGCTGTCTTTGATTTCCTTATTTAGTGTCTTTTTAACCTCCTTGTATCTTTTTTCTGATTGGTCTAGAATTCCTCTCTTGCGCTGTCTCAGGTAGGTTCTCCTGTATCTCAGACACTCTCTCCGTATTTTTGCGATTGAGTCATTCCACCAATACACGGGCTTCCGGTGAGTATTTTCTCTGCGCTTTGGCATCGAACAGTTGCAGGCCTTTGTAACTGCTTCCATTATCCAACTGACCACGAACTCAGCCCCTTCCTGCGTACATGCTGGATCTGGCATCCACTTAAATATTTCCATGCTCTTTGTGAGCGACCGCTGCAGCAAATCCTTGTTCAGCTTCTTCGCATTCCAGCCTCCATACTGTTTTCTTGGGCTCGTTCTGTGACTTTCAGGATCATCTTGTAAGCAAAATGATATATACTGATGGTCACTTGCTGAATATTCCTCGCGAACTTGCCAGCCTTCTACTTTTGATAAGACTCCTAGGGTTGCAAACGTCACATCTATGATTGACCCTTCGCAACCAGGTCTTTGGAGTGTTGGTGTAACCCCTTCATTCAGTGTCGCCAGATTTAAGGTTGAAATCGAATCTGCCAAAATGGCCCCTCTGCTATCTGTCCTCTTATTCCCCCATTCGCAAGCTTTCGCGTTGAAATCCCCGGCTATAATGATCTCCGTTTTAATATTTTGAACCATATTAAATAATGCAGAAATCTTGTCACTGTACGCCTCCACCGTGATGTTTGGTGAAAAGTAGCAACTTATAAATGTTAAGTTTCCTGATCTTATCCACACATATCCTTCCCCGCTCCCGGTGTCGTGAACAGGAAATTTGTGGGGATCAGCGACCCAAATTGAGGCTGTACCAGAAACATCGAAATACCAACCGGGTCCCGCCGCTTTATGGTAATGCTCCGAGATCAGTGCAATAGCTACGTTCCATTCGTTAACATACTGAATGAAGAGATTATGAGCTAGAGCACAGTGCTGTAAATTACCTTGTACACAAAAACTAGGTTTTTTTCTTTCCATTTCTTGCATTTTCGTAAGCCTTACAGACCTTCGCCCCTGGTACATGGTTTGTATCCTGTCCATTACCCAATTCTGCGCACAAATAACAGTTTGGTGGGTTCCTGCAATCTTTAATCTGGTGCTCTTTTGCTCCACATCGCCAGCAATGGTTTGTGCGATCACTTCCACTGCATTTATTGGCAATGTGGTCAAAGCCACCGCATTTAAAACAGCGAGTCAGGTTCTCCTTGATACGCATGCGGCACCTAATCCATCCAATTTTAATGTGAGCCATCTGTTCCAATTTTACTGCGTGGGCTTCACTTATCAGAACATAAGCTACCTTGCTGCCCCACAAGTTTGACTTTGACAAGTTCACTTTAAAGTCATTTTCCGACTCTTCACCTAAGGCCGTTTTGATAGCTGACCTGACTTCATCGGCTTCTGTTGCCGCATCGAGATCCCGAATCTCCAATGTTGCCATCGGGGAGAGATGCCGAACGTTCGCAACCTCCTTTACCGCGTCAGCAATTTTATCTTTGAAGCTGTGCTTTCCTTCATCATTTGCGGAAATTTCAACAAGAAGACATCCCGTCCTCGTCTGTCGGACACCTTCAATTGTTACGTTGTGTTCCTCTGGGCTCACCTTGGTCCTAACGAGTCTGAGGACATCCGCATACATTTGGCCTTCCATTGGTTTAATAACGACAGCTTCGGGTCGTGCTTTTTTCTTCCGTTTACGTTTTCTCATAGTTGTGTCCTTCTGTAAACCGCCGACGCCTGCATCCTGTGATTTGGTATCCTTCTGAGGTTTACTATGAACTTCACGTTTCTTCTTGGGTGGAACGATTTGCCAATCGTTTCCTTCACCAGCCCTTTTTTTCCGCCTATGTCCAGTGCTTTCGTTCGAGCTGGGTGTACGTGACAGTCGACCTTTACGCTTACCAGATCCTTGTACAGGATTTGGGAGAGCAAAATTGCTTTGATTTACAGGTGTGATAGGCAGCTCGGAGCGCACCTGATTGTCTGCAGCTTTCCAAATCTTCCGTTGTGCCCTTGCATCATCCAAGGCCTCCTCCATCGAGTCAACTAAATCAGCAACTTTCGTGGACAGATTTCTCCTTTCTCGACAGTACTTTTTGAGTTCTGCAAGTGCTTTCTGAAGCGTCACAAGATACCCGTCCTCTGCCTTTATAGCTCGATCGCGAATAGAGTCTGTTAGACCAATTTGGTTATGGACAAACTCGCTCTGCTCGACC
>OZ024714.1:7707031-7711031 GCA_964016945.1 Microplitis deprimator | reverse complement strand
AAGGATTCAAAAACTTCAATTCATTTGAATTCTTTTCAATCCTACTCTCGATCCGAAATATCTAACTATTTTGGTATTGAAAAGTATTCAGAATGATAAAAAATATCAATTCTTTTGAATTCCTTGAAAGTTTAACAATTCTCACATTATTTATAGATTCAATAGAATTGAAAAGTATTAATTTTATGTCCAGATGAAAATCGTGTGGTATAAGAAGTATTCAAAAATATTCAATTCTCATCTTTTTCAATACTTTTCAATGAGTACTTTATATCAGGGCTTCATATTCTTATTAAATGCCCCATAAACAATACGTTTCCCGTTTGAATAACATAGGGTTTTGACGCGTTTTACATTTAACTGTTTTTCACCTTAGAAAGTTAATATACAGAGATTAGAGACATATTTTATTGTAGGAGATTAAACGCTCTACAAAAAAGGCCTCTTATGGGTTTTTGATAAATTTACTCGTTTAAAAGTTATTCAAGGATAAAGTTAAACTTCTAGTAATTTATTTAATTTTTCTACTTCGAGCTCAAAATTATCATTATTTAGATAAATGTGAATTGTTGATTGCCAAAAATATTTAATTTTAACTGTGCTATCGAAAAAATTACTCTAACAATTCGGATAATTGAAATATAATGTGACTGACGAGTTAATTTAAGTTCAAATATTTGCGATTTATCGGGAAAAACATAACAAATTCAATAAACTTTTTGACATACTGATTAACACTTTGTTTCAATTAAATGCTTAGAAGTAGTCAACTCCTTAAATCCGAATGTATGTATGTATGTATGTATGTATGTATGTATGTATGTATGTATGTATGTATGTATGTATGTATGTATGTATGTATGTATGTATGTATGTATGTATGTATGTATGTATGTATGTATGTATGTATGTATGTATGTATGTATGTATGTATGTATGTATGTATGTATGTATGTATGTATGTATGTATGTATGTATGTATGTATGTATGTATGTATGTATGTATGTATGTATGTATGTATGTATGTATGTATGTATGTATGTATGTATGTATGTATGTATGTATGTATGTATGTATGTATGTATGTATGTATGTATGTATGTATGTATGTATGTATGTATGTATGTATGTATGTATGTATGTATGTATGTATGTATGTATGTATGTATGTATGTATGTATGTATGTATGTATGTATGTATGTATGTATGTATGTATGTATGTATGTATGTATGTATGTATGTATGTATGTATGTATGTATGTATGTATGTATGTATGTATGTATGTATGTATGTATGTATGTATGTATGTATGTATGTATGTATGTATGTATGTATGTATGTATGTATGTATGTATGTATGTATGTATGTATGTATGTATGTATGTATGTATGTATGTATGTATGTATGTATGTATGTATGTATGTATGTATGTATGTATGTATGTATGTATGTATGTATGTATGTATGTATGTATGTATGTATGTATGTATGTATGTATGTATGTATGTATGTATGTATGTATGTATGTATGTATGTATGTATGTATGTATGTATGTATGTATGTATGTATGTATGTATGTATGTATGTATGTATGTATGTATGTATGTATGTATGTATGTATGTATGTATGTATGTATGTATGTATGTATGTATGTATGTATGTATGTATGTATGTATGTATGTATGTATGTATGTATGTATGTATGTATGTATGTATGTATGTATGTATGTATGTATGTATGTATGTATGTATGTATGTATGTATGTATGTATGTATGTATGTATGTATGTATGTATGTATGTATGTATGTATGTATGTATGTATGTATGTATGTATGTATGTATGTATGTATGTATGTATGTATGTATGTATGTATGTATGTATGTATGTATGTATGTATGTATGTATGTATGTATGTATGTATGTATGTATGTATGTATGTATGTATGTATGTATGTATGTATGTATGTATGTATGTATGTATGTATGTATGTATGTATGTATGTATGTATGTATGTATGTATGTATGTATGTATGTATGTATGTATGTATGTATGTATGTATGTATGTATGTATGTATGTATGTATGTATGTATGTATGTATGTATGTATGTATGTATGTATGTATGTATGTATGTATGTATGTATGTATGTATGTATGTATGTATGTATGTATGTATGTATGTATGTATGTATGTATGTATGTATGTATGTATGTATGTATGTATGTATGTATGTATGTATGTATGTATGTATGTATGTATGTATGTATGTATGTATGTATGTATGTATGTATGTATGTATGTATGTATGTATGTATGTATGTATGTATGTATGTATGTATGTATGTATGTATGTATGTATGTATGTATGTATGTATGTATGTATGTATGTATGTATGTATGTATGTATGTATGTATGTATGTATGTATGTATGTATGTATGTATGTATGTATGTATGTATGTATGTATGTATGTATGTATGTATGTATGTATGTATGTATGTATGTATGTATGTATGTATGTATGTATGTATGTATGTATGTATGTATGTATGTATGTATGTATGTATGTATGTATGTATGTATGTATGTATGTATGTATGTATGTATGTATGTATGTATGTATGTATGTATGTATGTATGTATGTATGTATGTATGTATGTATGTATGTATGTATGTATGTATGTATGTATGTATGTATGTATGTATGTATGTATGTATGTATGTATGTATGTATGTATGTATGTATGTATGTATGTATGTATGTATGTATGTATGTATGTATGTATGTATGTATGTATGTATGTATGTATGTATGTATGTATGTATGTATGTATGTATGTATGTATGTATGTATGTATGTATGTATGTATGTATGTATGTATGTATGTATGTATGTATGTATGTATGTATGTATGTATGTATGTATGTATGTATGTATGTATGTATGTATGTATGTATGTATGTATGTATGTATGTATGTATGTATGTATGTATGTATGTATGTATGTATGTATGTATGTATGTATGTATGTATGTATGTATGTATGTATGTATGTATGTATGTATGTATGTATGTATGTATGTATGTATGTATGTATGTATGTATGTATGTATGTATGTATGTATGTATGTATGTATGTATGTATGTATGTATGTATGTATGTATGTATGTATGTATGTATGTATGTATGTATGTATGTATGTATGTATGTATGTATGTATGTATGTATGTATGTATGTATGTATGTATGTATGTATGTATGTATGTATGTATGTATGTATGTATGTATGTATGTATGTATGTATGTATGTATGTATGTATGTATGTATGTATGTATGTATGTATGTATGTATGTATGTATGTATGTATGTATGTATGTATGTATGTATGTATGTATGTATGTATGTATGTATGTATGTATGTATGTATGTATGTATGTATGTATGTATGTATGTATGTATGTATGTATGTATGTATGTATGTATGTATGTATGTATGTATGTATGTATGTATGTATGTATGTATGTATGTATGTATGTATGTATGTATGTATGTATGTATGTATGTATGTATGTATGTATGTATGTATGTATGTATGTATGTATGTATGTATGTATGTATGTATGTATGTATGTATGTATGTATGTATGTATGTATGTATGTATGTATGTATGTATGTATGTATGTATGTATGTATGTATGTATGTATGTATGTATGTATGTATGTATGTATGTATGTATGTATGTATGTATGTATGTATGTATGTATGTATGTATGTATGTATGTATGTATGTATGTATGTATGTATGTATGTATGTATGTATGTATGTATGTATGTATGTATGTATGTATGTATGTATGTATGTATGTATGTATGTATGTATGTATGTATGTATGTATGTATGTATGTATGTATGTATGTATGTATGTATGTATGTATGTATGTATGTATGTATGTATGTATGTATGTATGTATGTATGTATGT
>OZ024714.1:7617031-7704531 GCA_964016945.1 Microplitis deprimator | reverse complement strand
GTGTCCGTTCTATACCTTTTTACTAATGAACCGATTTGAACGGTTTATGCGGCAATCGAAATAGCTTGTTGGCTATCAACTTTTCTGCGAATTTCAGATCTTCGATCCAGTAGACTCGAAAATATTTGCGAATGACGGAAAAAAAATTTTTTTTTTTTAGTTTTTTATTGATTTCTCAGAAACGAGTTGAACGACCGACTTCAAAATTGAATCAGCTCTAGAACTTTATAAGCCGCGTCGAATGTGACCTCAACCATCTCAAGCGGTTTATTCGCTCGAGATATCGTTGGAGAAAGAAATGGTAAAAATCGGTTTTTTCTCGATTATCTTTGAAGTCACTTATCCGATCAATTCCAAAATCTTATCAGCTCTAGAACTTAATAAAACGCGTCGATTGCCACCTTAACCATCCCAATCGTTTAATGCGTTTGAGAGATATCATTGGAGAAAGAAATGGTGACAAACGGGTTTTTTCAAAAATCGAAACGGCTGAACTTATCAATTCTAAATTTCGGTCACCTCTACAATTCAAGAAAATGCGCCGATTGCTACCTCAAACGTTAAAATAGGTTAATTAGTTCAAAAGATATCGGCGCTTAAAAGTGAAAAAAATAACAAAATGTTATTTTTTCTGGATAAATCAAAATGTAATGTGCTCAAATGTGTCTGAAATCATACCAACTCTTTCTCTTTATAGTCTTTTCCGATCATCATATAATGTCATGTAACTTGTTCTTTAAATTTAATCATATTGTCGGCAAGAAATTAAAAAAACTCAGTTTTTGATATTTTTCTCAGATATTTCATATATTATTGCTCTGAACTAAGTCACAACTCATTCAAATCTTGATTTTGATCACTGACATTGGTTTCTGCCTCAATTCATTTATTTCGGGAATAGAAATTGAACAACCGCTTCTTCAATAATGATTTTCGATACTTAACTTCTCAAACTCTAGCATAAAACGTAACTTGTTAGATCTTGAAAAGCTCACAAAAAAATAATTGCATGTAAAGACATTTTCGAGCTCGAAGAGCTAACATGCTGAATTAAATAATCCAGTATTTAAATAAAATAATACATTGTCACTGCTTAAAAATATATAAACTTGTAACAAAGCGTGCTTTTTTTATTATAACTTCCTATATTTTTGCATTCAAGATCAGTATATTGATATGATGTAGAATCTATATTAAAAAGAATTATTTGAATATTTATATTAATAGTTCATTTCATTAAATTGAAGAGAAAAAAATTTTAATTTAAATTAAAGTTATATGAGAAATGTATATATATATATATATATATATATATATATATATATATATATATATATATATATAAATAAATATATTGGATTACTACATTTGTTTAAATTATTTATTTTTATATTATTGGTAAACAATATACATAGAGCAGTAATAACATACAACACATGGAGTGTTTAATAAATACATCAGATAAAGTTTACAGTTAAATGAAAATAATCATAACATAATAATCACAATTTAATAATTAACTTTTTATTCTAACTCTCTTTTTGAAATCATGAGATATAGCTTTCTGCTGAAATATGCGTTTTTATTGGCCGCAGCAAATTATCTAAATCAACTCCAACTGTTACATAGTACGTCGTAATCTAAGAATAAAAAATGTGTGTAAACGATTAATGTTAGAACTAAATGACATACTAAAGAAGCATAAATGAATATAAATTTCCACTCACCATTAAATATATCATACAGGTGAGATAACCCCCACAAACTCAATGAATTGTCCATATTTCAAACTAATAAATAACACAATAAATAATGCCACAATCATACTGACGCTTAGAAAAAATTACACGGTTTTTTTCTAGACAACGGATTTGTTTTTTTTTTTTTTGTTTGTTTTAATTTCGCTATTTTCTGCTATAGCGTGTAGCAGCGCACTTGGCACATCTTGATAATAAATAGAATATCTTAACTATTAAGATATTGATATTTTCGGGAAGTTTTAATAATTTTATAATTACAAGCTATCCGTTTATATAAAACAAGAGCTTGAATTGAAAGTAAATAAGATTCCTAGTTAATATTAATTGATATTTAATTAAATAAAGCAAACCAAGTATATACTCAAAATATATAATTTATTTGAATTAAATACTTCAAAAATTCGTAGTATTTGATATGACTGTGATATTTATTTATTGTAAATAAAATATCTTTAATATTAATGAGAACTTACTAAAAAGTCTCAACTCTATTTATATATTTATTATAAAGATATCGTTTTATCAGTGTTAGGCAAAACTTTTTGGAAAGGAAAAAGGAATAGCAATACTACAAACAACTAGCTATACAACAGCCATTTTTATGGAGCAGCGGATGTTCAACAATCATTTCAATAGTTTTAATATTGGAATGTTAAAAGCTGGGAAGAGGACTAAGTGTTGGGAAATTCTCAAGTTTACCCTAGTAATATAAAAAAAAATCGGCTTAAATTTACATTTACAATCGGTTTCTTGAAATACGAAAATTTAGAGTTGACAAAAAGTAAAAGTTTTGTAAAATATAAGTTAAGAGGATTAAAAATATTTTCCCGAGTAGTAAATCATAATGATTGTTGAAAGTAATAAAACTTATTTGTTAGAGGAAAAATAAAAATACGTAAATAAAATTGATATGTAAATAAGGTTTTAAAATAATTTATATGAATAGGCTTGCGACGGAACAATGAATTTTAGAAATTAATTTTGCGTGAATAAATTTAGTAACGCATACCAAGTACATTGAAATTTTGCTATTCAATTTTCTTTGAAATTTTATGAAAATATTTTCCATGATTTTGAATTGTATTAGCTACTTGGTATTTTTTTGATTTGACTTTTTTTTTTTTTTTTTGTAAAAAATAATTTTTTTTTACTTTAAAAACATTTTAAACGTGTACTCGGCACGGTTCTATACAGATAATCTGTTTTTGGTAGTATACTATATTTTTCCGCTAAAGTAGAAAATTAAAATTTCGGTGCAGGTATTGCGATAAATATTATTGAGCTTAGAAAAAAGTTTAAGAAAAAAAAACACCTAAGAGTTTTATTATAACAATAAAGTTGTGAAACATGCGTTATTAGAAATCAACTGGACCTAAACATTATGAATTTACTGAATAATAATTATACTCTAAATTAAAATAAGATATGAAATGATTTTTAATTTTTTGTTATTTTACTGCCAACAATATTCTCGTTTTAATAATAAATATATTATTATTAGTATATATCTGAAGAGCAACAGGTCAAGGCTAATAAACATATCAACGTCAAATTATTGGACTGGTAACGCATTTAGACGTCACCCCCATGTCGAGACTGAAAATCAATTGAGGATTGGATTCTGAGCTGCTATGAAAGTATTGAAAGGGGTATCAGTACGGATACCGGTGAAGTACACGAACTCACTAGCAGGCTAAATTAAAGGAGAACGAATAAATGCTTTGGCATGACGGTAACCTTGACCTACGAGATAGTTTGTGCGCCGGCGTCGAGTCCTCGAGATACCACTCTCTTGCACCCACTTTCACCAATCCCTCTTTGCTAGACTGAGGATTGCTTGAGCTTTCTCCATCCGACTGTCGACAACGCTGTCGCGTTTTGAAACACACCAATACCTATTTAAAAGCTTTCTGACCCCCTCCAAGCTGTGCTACCTATAGTAATAAGGGTAGCCTCTCGTTTATAGAGTAAGGTTAGGTCCCCTGGATATGTACCCAACGCAACGAATCCGTTTTGTTCGCTGAAACAGTTAGCCACGAGTCCTCGCTTTGCAAGATTCATCTGCTCGTGATTATGTAATATAAGTAATTAAATGCTTGATCAATTTGTTTTTATGTAGTAAATGATGTTATCGAAGAATTTAAATAAAAGTTTAAAATAATAATAATAATAATAATAATAATAATAATAATAATAATAATAATAATAATAATAATAATAATAATAATAATAATAATAATAATAATAATAATAATAATAATAATAATAATAATAATAATAATAATAATAATAATAATAATAATAATAATAATAATAATAATAATAATAATAATAATAATAATAATAATAATAATAATAATAATAATAATAATAATAATAATAATAATAATAATAATAATAATAATAATAATAATAATAATAATAAATTCAGGGCTATTTGCCTTCATGGGAAAGGTTCAGCTTTTCCCTGCCATGAATCTCATATTGGAAATATGCAGGTAGGTTGTTTAATAACAAATATTCATGATTAATTATTATACTCAATTTTTTTTCGTATATTTAAAATAATTTGATAATTGCTTACACAATTAACTTTTATAACTGCCTTTTAAAATTCGTACAACAAGACAAAATTTAAATGTTTCATCACTTTTAGACATAAATTAACGTTTGTCATATGAAAAAATAAATTTTTCATTAACTAAAATTCCTAAGAACAATTTTATTATGAATATCTAAAACTACAATTTGTCATCTGAAAAATTTATAAATTTAAGTATAATACTGAAAATCGTTCGATAATTAAAATTCTTGTCATCTATATTTTTAAATACTCTTCAGTGAACTTTGAAGATTTATTATAGTTGTTTATTGTAATAACAGGGTAATTTGAATATATTTTCGTTTTATTTTTAAGAGCTTTAGCTTCAGGTCAGTCTCAAATAAAAAAAAAAAAAATATATATATATATATATAAAATAATAATGAAAGGTGACATTGAAAAACTATGTAAAAATAAAGGTGATATAAAAGTTGCGTGACTTACTGAGACTTCGTAACTTTTAATCGATTAATTTGCTCATAATGACCGTGTGATAACAGATTGAGTTAAACGACAAACAAAAAGATATTTATTACTATAAAGTTAGTTCATTTACTGTAGTGACATTATTTCTATGTTTGATTTCTGATTTATTGCTTTTTAACTAAAACTTGGATGATTTTATTCGTAGAATTTTTGAGAAACAAAAATAGTGATTTAGAAATTAAAATGATTTAAAAATTATCATTTAAACGTTTTTTAATAAGTAAAATTTATATCAATTGATAATAATAAATTTAGATTTTTTAATTGTATATAAAATAAACAAAATTTAATTTAATAAATTAGTTTGAAAATTATTAAAATTTCAAGTCACACTGAATATTCAATTTATTATAATACTTTATATAAAATATAAATTTTTTTTATAACGCTATTAATGTAGATTTGTTGACTATTTAATGATGCATTTTCGGAATAGTAAATCAATAAAAATAGTTTGGCATATAATTTATTTTATTTCCAATATATTACAATTTAAATGAAGATTTATTTTAATATGATTTTAATACATAACTTTCAATTTATATGCAAGAAGCATGAAAACTTCTTTTATTCAAAATTTTTTAGAATAAATAATTTCTGAATTATTTAAATCAGAGTATCACATATAAATTTTATTGAATTAAATTGACATATTTGAATTGAAACCGTTGCTATTGATTTTCTTTCTTCAAACTTTTTTAAATAAAGAGACTTACTTATTTAGCCTTGGACTTGGCACTTGTTGCTTTCATTAGTCTGAAAAATAAACGGTTATTGAAGTAATAAAAACAAAGTACAAAAACTACATACGTGTTTTTTTTAATTTGCCATAAATTGTTATAATTAAAAATTTTTTAATTATTGTAACTTATAAATAAAAAATGTATATTAGAAGACTTCTTAACTTGAATAAAAAACATATTAGAGTGAAAAATTTTATTTCCATTTAGCGCTACATTCTTTAGTGACGTCAGACATCATAAAGATGGTATATTTGTAAAATACAAAACTTGTTTGCGGAATTTGAAGAATTGAGGCACCTCTTCGTGCTTGGGAATCCCACTATAAATTGTCATGCAAATTAGAATTAGGGTCATATTTCAAATAAATTTTATTATATAATATGAAAATATATTAATGCGCAAATATGATGTATAATTATATAATTTTTGTTTGTATATATATACAACTTAAATTTTACGATTTAATGGTGCGCCTAATTTTATAATTAAGGTCAAGGTTATATATGCTTTATCTTTTGTTCTGTATTGATGTGTAGTTATTCAGATACAGAAAGTTAAATAAAAACGTTTATACTAAACTAAAACTGTAATTTATTCATTTTTAACAAATATTGAATCTAGATAAATGCTTGAGACGAAAGTAATTGCTTATCAAGAAAAGATTTATTTTTTTTCTAAAACACTGATAATGTCATGATAGTTTTTACGCTTAAACCATTTACATTTTTACGAGTTTTGGAATATTTCCAGAGTTTTGATACAGTAATAGTACATATAACCATAAACTCTGTATTTACATTTTTTAAATTATTTTTGCATAATTAATACATTAGTCATTAGTTAAAGTGTAAGTACTTAAATATTTCTTTACAATTTATGAAAAAAAAATCGTCCCTTTTCTGCCATTCCGTAAAAAATGAATCATATATGGACATACGTATACACTAAGAAAAAATATTCTATTATTCAGAATAGATTTTCTTGATTTACAAATTATTTTTATATAACTTTTTAAATAAATTATATATTCTACATAAGAAGGATTTCTTAAGAGACGAAAATTGATACTTAATTTTTCATCAACAGATAGATACAAGAATTATTAAACTTGAATAAAACAATTATTGTTTGTATCATGTTCAAAGATTCTTAAGACAAGAATATATACTCTTTTAAAATGAATCAGTGAAAAGAACTCCAATCAGTGAATAATCACTACATAAATAGTCCCAAGTATATCACTGATTCAATCAGTCATACACTTGGGACTGATTCGCAGTGAATATTCACTGACTTACAGTATTTTTCACTGATTCATTTTAAGAGAGTATATTTGTTTTGCGATAGTAATTTTTTCCTTATCTGTGTGTATGAAAGTTGACCATTGATGTTCCATATATGCTCCATATATGGACATATGGTTCATTGTTCGCGGAACAACCTTATATTTTTTGTACACAAGCATAACCCGAGTTAGAATTAAAACAGTAGTTTGAGCTTCCAAAGC
Organism: Microplitis deprimator; assembly: GCA_964016945.1. Classification (NCBI taxonomy): domain Eukaryota; kingdom Metazoa; phylum Arthropoda; class Insecta; order Hymenoptera; family Braconidae; genus Microplitis; species Microplitis deprimator. The sequence goes on along the minus strand of OZ024714.1, from coordinate 7,697,433 downwards.
CTCTTTTTTTTTATGTTGGACTTGCCGCTAAATGTAATATGTTATTTAAGTCCTCGATGTCCTAAAAGTAGCGTATGGAGGAGTATATCACTTTTTTAAAATAGTATTTTAACCCTCCATGACCTACCATATATTTTAAAATGCTATTCAAGTCCTCAATACCCTACACGAAGCGCATGGAGGACTTACACTCTAAAACCAAGTGTGTTACAAACGTATTATTTTAACACATATTAAATGTGTTCTATGTTTAAGGCCATAAGCGAAATTATAGTATTTTGTAGTCATTTAAAACACGTTTCACGGTGGATTAAATATCTATAGATTGCTTAAGGCGTTTCAATGTTATTTGGTAAGTGTGTAAATTTTGACTACACACTCGGTTTTACAGTGTAATCACTTTTTTAAAAAGACGTTTTAACCTTCCAAGGCCTACCATACTTTTAATCTGTAACTTCGAATGAGCTCAATTTTTTAGCATGATATTATTGTTATAATAATATCTGCGTTCTAAATACATAAAGATATTTCCAACTGATCGTGAGCGTCCGAGTAGCAGTGCGGCAGTGGTTGTGCTTCATATTCGTAAGGTCTTGGTTTCGAATCCCGGCAGCAGCAGAGTATTTTTCAGCAGTTTTTTTTTCAATTTTTTTGGCAGTTTCCGTTATCCAATACATCATTCGTATTTATTGTTCGCATAAAATAATTAATTAATCATATACTAATAATTGAAAGGCTCTAATTGTTCAATTCGAATTTCGAATGACAGTTCTATTCTATTCGAACGCCTACTTGTATAACTTTAGCTATTATTATTAATATTTTAAATTTTATTATTTTTTAACTCACAAAAAAACATTTATTACTAAGAAATTATTTTTGGAATTTTTGAATTTCAAATTTTTTTCGATCATAGTGGCCATTTCTAATTAGTGGCCCACTTTTCCCTTCTATTTCTTTACCAATTGTAAGCGATCCGATGAGAGTCTTTCTCGATCTATAAATTTAGGCTCTGGAGGCTTATTTTACTTTTTTTAAAAGATGATTTGAACCAAAACTTGGTAAAAGTGGACAAAGTTACCACGTTTAGGTTCAAATCACCTTTTGAATGTATGAATCTTCATATTCTAAAAAGATGATTTGAACCTCTTTACCCTCATGTAGGATTTGGAGGCTGAAATCACCTTTTTAATTTTTACTCGGGAAGAGATACAAGATTGTGGTCGAAAAGGAACGAAATATGATTTTTATTGTTTAATAATGTCATCATAGAATATTCAAAATATTTTCCATATTGCTCCGATCAATTGGTCTACCCGGGAAAAAATGTTCAGATATGATCATATATGATCATGTATGAATACTCAGATCTAATCAGATCCGAAAAATGGCCCTGCATGACCATACCTGCTCATGCATGATCATACATGGCCCTGCATGATCATAAATAATCATATATAACCATGTATAATCGTATATGATCATGTATGACCGTATATAATCATGTATGATTGACAGGATCTTTTTCGAATCTTGTCAAATCTGAGTATTCATACTGTGTTTTTTGAAAACATCAAAATCATGCACCCGGGAATATAATGTTTGCTCATATTTGCAAGAATATTTGTATACATTATCATTAAAATGTATGTTATATAACATGAGTGCATGTACTTATGTTGAAATTGAAATTGAATAGTACCATTAATAGTTATAAATCTACCATAACAGAATCTTGGGTTGCATGATGAATAAAATTTATTATAGAGAAATTAATATTAAAAATTAATAATTTCATTAAATATTTAATTTTTATTATTATTTAGTAATTTTTTATTGAATTTATTAATTAATCATTCTAAAAATGTTTAATATTTTCTAAATTTAATATTTAATTATTTATAAAAAAATAATAAATTTAGAGAATAATAAATATATATTATATACTTTATACAAAATATTATTAGATTATTAACTTTAAATATTTATTATTTCAATTTAATATTCGATTGTAATTTTTATCACAAATTTTGTATTAAATTTATTGAATTACTTATTAAATATTAAATAATCAATTTTAAATATTTAAAATTCATAATATAATAATATTTAGTATAAATTATATTAAATAATAATATAATGATTTATATTCATACGGAAAGTTAACGTCAATTATATCAGAGCACTTGAAAAAGAATATAAGCACAATTTTTTTCACTAATATTTACGAATAGTTAATAATATTCAAATCACTACAATGATTCAGTGTGTTGAATATAATAATTAATCACATTTGTGTGGATTGTACATGCATATACAATTGGCACCTGTATTCAAGTAAAACACGTGTTGTGTATGTAGCAACTTCAACATTTATTTAGTTTTCATGTCGTCCCTGTGCGTGCGCATCGTAAAAATTCATTCTCATCATTTTTCCATAACGCGCTTAGAGAAGTATAATTATAAATACTTAAGTCATATATGATCATACATGAAGTAATATATGGCCTCATATATGATCATACATAAATAGATACGATCATACCTGATTATTTTCCCTCGTATAAAAGGGTGCAGATATGCTCATGCATGATCATACATGGTCATATATGAGCTCATATGTAATCATACATGAACAGATATGATCATGTCTGAACATTTTTCTCCTATTCGAGTGCAGATATGACCATACATGATCATACATGGCCTTATATATTATCATACATGAACAGATATGATCATACCTGATTATTTTTCCTCGTAAAAGGCTGCAGATATCATCATGCATGATCATACATGAAGTCATATATGAGTTCATATATAATTATACATGAACAGGTATGATCATGCATGATCATACATGACGTCATGCATGATCATATAGGATCATACATGAACAGACATGATCATATCTGAGCTCATATATGATCATACATGAACAGACATGATCATATCTACGCATTTTTTCCCGGGTAGTTTAAAATTTTAGTATCTTTTGTTGAGTTATTCGTTGTATAAATAGTTAAGTGACTAAATTATACTCAAAATCACCACAGTGTGTCGATCTGCAACTTGACTATGCATGTAAAATTTCGCACATGCGAGTATAAAATATCAAATGTTTTGTAATGCTCTCTGTAAGCAAACATACTTTACTTTCTTACATCACCAGTTATAGTATATTATGGTACTGAGTGAAAATGGAATTTTGATGACATGTATACATTTATATATTAGCGTTGCAAACCGCAGACTATAGTGAAAGAAATGTTGATTTATAGAAGCCTTTGAGAGAGCTGAGCAGATTATGCTTGGGTACGAGCAATCATAATGCAGTAGTAGTTACAGCAGATATAGTTTCTTCTGAACCTCCGAGTGGCTTACCATTACTTCAAATATGGCCCAGCGAATCTCCAAGAGGCGAGGCCGATGGTCAAGCTTTTATTTTTCCAGATGCCCAAGACAGTATCAACGACAGTGGTATCGAATCTATTCAGGTAGATTAAAGCATTGATCTTATTTCATTTTTTTTTTTTTATTTAATTATTAAATGTTAAAAATTATTTTCTCACAAAATCTTGGTCCGATAAATTACATAGTGTTATTTTTATATCAATGAAACAATAATCATCGAATATATTTAAAAAAAAAGGCTTCTCCATCTCCATGTGGCGTGACATGCAGCAGCGTGACAGCAAGTCCTTTACAATCACGTCGACCAAGTCTTCTACATCCAGATCATGCACGTCTTCATTTACATCATTTGCGACACAATCATCATGGATTAGATCGAACGCCACTATCCCCAGATCGGACTTCTATAGACGAGGAACAACTTCCTGCACCTCCGAGTCCGTCCAGTTCAACCACCAGCAGCCTTAAATCTATGCCCAGTTCGACAATGGCTTCCATACATTCTTCACATGAAAGAAGACGTAGTAGTAGGTAAATAAACGATAAATAAAATAATTAACTTTTCATCATCTAGTATATCAATAAAGATGTAGATTATGTTGTTGTTGTTGTTGTTGTTGTTGTTGTTGTTGTTGTTGTTGTTGTTGTTGTTGTTATTATTATTATTATTATTATTATTATTATTATTATTATTATTATTATTATTATTATTATTATTATTATTATTATTATTATTATTATTATTATTATTATTATTATTATTATTATTATTATTATTATTATTATTATTATTATTATTATTATTATTATTATTATTATTATTATTATTATTATTATTATTAGTTTAGAAAACTTTAATTTTTCCATCCTAAAAAGTAATATATGCTATATGATTGACTAAAAACCTAATTCATGCAGAATTTTAATTTCAAAAATTCTATTGTCTTCTGTAAAATCTATTTTTCCAACATAAACAATTCAAATAACGTACTTCTAAAATTTTTTTCTTGTTTCGAAGACTAGTAATCAACTTTATTAATGCGGATAAATAAATTTCTTTATTTTATATCAAAGATATTAAAAATTTTTTAAATTATTTATTTATAATTTTTAATAAGAAAATAAAATCATTACTTATAATAGATACAGTGTTTTTGATGCTTTGGACTTGGAGTATGCATTTTTACGAGCTGCAGCAAGAGGTTCAGTTGGTCCATATTCATTCTCAGAATCTCTTCACAAATTGACCTTCACCCAGAGTCTAGCTTTTCCAGCGCTGGCGCGAGGGCTCGCATTGAAACAAAATGTACCAACGAGACAACCCCAACAGCATTCTGAAAGTGGTTTAAATGTTTTTGCTAAAGTCGTTACTGCTTTAGTGTTAATGCTTGTGAGCGTTCTTGTGTTCGGGATAGTTTATAAATTTGTAAGAACGTGAGGATGGTTGCTGGCATCCGGTAGAAATTTCAACTCTTCTGAAGAGCTTCGTAGTGTCAGTGATATCGATAGAACGGGTGCCAGCGATCATTTTGTTATAAATACTTGAAAAATGTGAAAAAAATAATCAAGGTATTACTTAATTATTTTAAGGATATTATTACTATTATTTTTAAATAAAAGTGAAATCATCGATTTCGAATGATTATCAAAAATATATATATATTTACATATATATATATATATATATATATATATATATATATATATATATATATATATATATATATATATATATATATACATGCTCTTTAAATATGCTTGCGTATGAATGCATGTTATTTGAATAAAATTCGTTAACATATTTATTTCGGAGAACTTGGATAGGAATAAATTTAGTAAATTTAAAATTATTTTCAACTCTATTAGAATTGATGAAATGCTCTGTTACTAAAACGTCGAGGAAATGAGGTTGTAAAAGTTGCACTTACGTACGCTTGAGAGAATATTCCCGTTCGTACTGAAAAATAAAGAGAATGAATTTCCGATAAAATGCATTTTAAAATGGGATGAAGTTTAAGTTTACTTTTTGTAAAATTAAAAAGTAAAAAATGTATCTATACATAATTAAAAAAAAAGAAAACTTAAAAATGACTAATTGTGATAGGTAACTATGAATACTCATTTATTTAACTCTAAACTTTTAAATAATTAAATCTTAAAGCTCCGAAACTATTTATTGATCTTGTATAAAAAAAAAATATCTCCTCCATTATTTTTATAACTTTCAATTGATTTCATATTGAATTATATTTATAAATAGTAAATTATAATAATAAATAAATATACTGATTAAAGTAATTTTACGCATAAAATAATTTTAAAACAATGTAAACTCTATTTACCGCTGAATCAATTGCGAAAATACCAAATTATTAAAAATATGTCTTTGCATTGAAATGAAAAATTAAATATAATTATCATAAGTAATAATCATGATAAATATACAATTGTAATAAATATTTATGTATATGTTAACATATGATTGACGCTCAATCTTTTCAAGTGCATTATTGTTCTTGTTCTCGATGACAATCTTTAATAAAAGAGCGTTCGATATATCAACCTAGAGAACATTTTTTAAAATACACGCGACGATGTTTTGCCAACCATGAAACGACTAATGCATAAAAATATCCCGCACGATCTATAGATTAATAATATAATGTCACGAGTCATTCTTAACCTTATCCTTTTGTTCAATACCTGTATTTAGAATTTTTTTTTCTTCTTTTTTTGCTCAAGTATTTTTACTTTTTTCCAGTGACTGCTATTTTATTGTGATTTTTTTTAAATTCTTTGTACCTTTCTTATTTAAAAGTAATTTTGATTTGATGTATTCTTTCACTTTATATCACGTATGGTTTTACATTTTATTTTTAGTAATGAAAATATATTCAATATAATAAACAAGTTTGAATATTTTTTAAAATAATTATCAATACTCATCCTATTATATTGATAACTTGTTATAAGGCAACGAATTTGTGAAATATATAACAAATAATCAAAAGTAAGAAATGTATTGTAATTGAATGTTAATAAATAAAGATAAATAAAAGTAATCTCATATGATTCGTAAAGAAATAATGTTGTTGATAACAAAAATGTAGTTAAATTTATAAATCCATACAAAAAGAAGTTGGACTGGGCGATGAAAATTACATAGTAATTTTATAATACTGTAATTTTATGAGTTTAGTATGATTTTTGAAAATATTTATTATAAAAGAGTATCAATTTTCTACGAAAAACTCATTGAAAGCCACTGATGACCCTATCCAAAAATTCTCATAGAATCCACTCAAATGCGACAAAAACCGCATAGAAACCAATACAGTCGATAGGATTCTATGCGGTTTTTGTCGCATTTGAGTAGATTCTATGGGAATTTTTGGACAGGGGACTACAAGTTTTGGTTTAATTTAGGGAAAATTGTGATATTTAAAAAATTTACAGCTTATAGACAATTTCAACTCTTAGCTTGAAATTCACAAGATTGTTTACGAATTAAAAAGTGTATTATTACTGAAAATTTAAAGCGATTTCGAGTTGCTAAAACTTTACAGCCTTCAAATGGCAGTCATCTATTTTGGAAATTTTTTATTTGGCCTCGGTCTTATAATACACGCGCAATTTTACTATTAAGACTTTGTAAAGGCTGTCAATCAAGCTGCATTGTAATTTGGAATAAAAAGTTATTTCACTTAGCGGCAGAGGCAGCCGTTCGGTACGCCATAATATTGGTAATGGTTACTATAATATTATTATAGATATCGTTACTATGGTAACGATTACTATAATATTATAGTAATGATAACTATAATATATATAGGTGCCGTTTCTATAATCAACATTTCAAAAAAACCGTTTACCATGCATTATGGGAACCATTCCCATAATATATTGTGATTGTTACCATAAATTTCTCTCCGTGTATTTGGCTGGGTGACCGCTTAGCCACGCGTTGGGTTCGAACGAACGTCTCTGACCGTTAGGCGCGGGATAAAGACCCAGTGATCGGTACAATGGGAATTTTATTGATCACTGGAGCCTCACCCAAACCAAACTGTACTGGCTAGGTTTTCTTTGTGGTTTTCCTATGCCACTGCACCTCCAGCAAAAGGGTAAGTAATAGGGCACCATTGTAATGATGCAGTACAGTATAAACACAAGTCGGGCTACAGCCGCAAAACTAAAGGGGGTCAAGTTAAAGTAGAAAGAAAGCTTGTACGCCTGCTTTCGGAAAAAATCAAAAGTTTAATTAAGGATCGATCGGTAAACAAAAGGGACTTAGTTTGTAAAACGGGCAGGACAAACAATGAAAGATGCGAGGTTTAAAAAGTATGTTACGAGGGAGAGTTTGAATGTAGAGTCCTGTAAAAAACAATAGTGATACAAGTAAAATTAAATAATTAAGTTATTTCACTTAATAAATGTAAGGTCGGAAAAATAAAATTAGTTTAAATTGAAGTTAATCGGTCTTCTAATAGATATATAGGGAAAGAGAGGGAGGGGGGGGGGGGGGCAAAACTAAATAGGGTAGGCAAAACGAGGTACCCCCAAAATTTTACAAAAAACAATTGTATTCTTTAAATGTTTTTTTAAATATTCCAAAATCACTTTTGTAAATATAATTGAGCTTTATTTTGAATATTTTTTGTTAAACTTTTTCAAAAATCGAGGGTCAGTCGACAATTGTTAATGGCTTTTGTTTTATGATAAAAACCAATAAAATTATTTTTTTCTTCCTTTGCATCCAATAATTGTGTAAAATTTAATTTTTTTTGGGTTTACTTCCGATTGGGTCCCTCCTCCAAATCATTGAAGAATTTCACAAAAACCGTATTTTTATGTGTAAATAAGATTTACGACCATGATCTTTACCGCCGAAGCCGTATAAGCCACCATTTTCATGTTAGCATTAATGCAACTCAACACGTGTACACACTATTAATTATGCGTTAATTAATTGGTTGATTAATTAATAGATAACCGCGCGAATTTAAGTGTAATAGTCAATCAACCAACTAACAATCATTAACAGAATTATTTCATTAGACACCGAACAATATTAGGTTTCATCCCGGATGTGATGGTAGAATCGTCAGTGAGGCACCTCCATCACACCCTGCCTCATTCTTAACACTGAAGTTACCATAAAATTATAAATGGGTTGGAGCTACAAGCCACCATCCATCGTACGGTTTTAAATAAAATTAATTATTACCCGACTAGAAATTTTTAAGTGCACCCATTTGGGACCTGATTGAGTTGCCCAATGGAGACCCTACATTGGGATGTAACGTACTTGAGCCCTAATCAGGCAATCCTTATAGGTTCCCAATTAGGTATGACCTACGAATTCCCAAACGTACACTGTAAAAAATAAGGTACTGACATCAAACTCCCTAGGAGTTTGACGAATTTCCTCTTCAGTGGAACCAGATTTGTTTGAACCAACGAAAACTAGTTTGTCTCTCGAAAATCATTTTTATTGAATTAAAATCTCTAATCATTCATAAGAAATTGCTTAAGCGTTTATGTTGAAGTTTTCAAGTTTGACCGTAATTAAAGCAACATTTGATTGAATAGTAAAATATATTAGGAGTACAAATAAGTTTCCGCCGTTTTATTGTAGATGGCGCGGCACGGAGTTTCGGTTAGCTTTCGCAGATGATAACCGGCTTAAAAAATAGTTCGGACATTCAAGAACATCATAACCTATTAATATCATTGATTTTATATTGGTAAAATATAATTTTTATAAGTTGAAAATGTCTAAATTTGAGCCAAGTAAGCGTCATTTGCGGGAAATATTAGTTTACTTCTTTAATTTAAAGAAATCTGCTGCTGAGGCGCATCAATTGCTCGTAGAAGCATATGGTGAGGGTGCTTTGAGTGAGAGAACGTGTCGAGAGTGGTTTCAAAAGTTTAAAAACGGTGATTTCGACGTAGAAGACAAAGATCGCAGTGGAAGGCCAAAAATTTACGAGGATGCAGAATTGGAGGAATTATTGGAGGAAGATTCATCTCAAACACAAAAAGAACTTGCTCTAACATTAGAAGTCACTCAGCAAGCAGTCTCACATCGTTTAAAATCATTAGGAATGATTCATAAACAAGGAAATAAAAATAAAAATAAAATTCATAAAAAAGAAAAAATAAAAAAAAAAAAGGGAACGCGGCTCCCGTGAAAAAGTACTTGGAAACACTTGATTGGGAAGTGTTACCCCACCCGCCGTATTCACCAGACATTGCACCGTCCGATTATCACCTGTTCCGGTCCATGGCACATGCTCTGACGGCGCAGCGGTTCACATCTTATGAGGATACCAAAAATTGGGTTGATTCGTGGATAGCCTCAAAAGACAAGGAGTTCTTCAGACGTGGGATTCGAATGCTGCCTGAGAGATGGGAAAAAGTAGTTGCAAGTGATGGGCAATATTTTAAATAAATTTATATTACCGTTCTTCTATAATAAATATTTAATTTGTGTTAAAAAACGGCGGAAACTTATTTGTAACCCTAATATTTTAATTAAAGTTTGGATATACTCGATTTAAAAATGAAAACCTGTTGAAGCAAACTTTTCAATTTTGAGAAATTTAACTGAAGCTCTTGAAACGTTTGGTTTGACAACTTTAGGTAATTGTCTATATGCAGGCTACACACATTTTTTAAAGTTCTAAATGCTTACACCTTAAATATCTATAATTAATTTATTTCCACGTGTTCAGCTACACGGTGGATAAAATTTTCTTTATGTGTTTTTGTCTTTAACACTAGATATCTATCCAAACCTTGCAATTGAAGTGTACAAAATTGATGAAAATAACATAAAATATTGCCAATTTTCAAAAATAACCATTTTCTAATATATATAAGTAATTTTATATAATACCGTAAGAAGGATGGTGGTGATAGAAAGGTCTAACTAAGATTTAAAAATTTGCAAACTCTTGTAATAGTGAAAAAATCGGCATATTTTGTGTTATTTTAATACTTCTAAGGTGTACAACAGCTCACCTAATATTCTGTTGCAAGTAGTTTGGACGGTATCCGCCTCCTTTTGCTAGTATAGTGTTTGGCTGAAGCCCACAACACTGTTTTACGCTGACGCGTACTAGTAAGAGATGTAGTCTAAGGCAAGAGTGCGTTAACATAGTCTTACTGACGAGACCGTTAACGTACTTAGGACGAAACTACACACATTATGGCAAACAAACATATATCTTAGGGTTTGGTGGTTGACTTAAGAGTCAGTACATAGAATAATAAGAAAATTATGTTATTTAGTGCAGTACAGCACCGAACGTTGAAAAATATCAAATGAAATTAATATATCATGTTTAGAGCTTTGTTACAAACACTCGAATATTGACGCTTATTTTATACTTGATTAAGCAAATATATCGTCAATCCGCCGACAATTGCATGATGACCAACCTGATTTCATTGCTAATTGCTTACAATAAAAATTTTCGCTAATTTAAACATGGGTGAGCCGTACTTCTAAACAATTACCCAACTTTATATGTTTTAATAACACAAAAGTATTTTCCTATAATACCGAACGCGTCGTGTCAACTGACGAGTTTCTTGGGGAGAGAATTCGATGAGGTTGTACCCGTGAAAAATAAATCAGACATGGCCATACATGAATGCTTTATGTATGGCCATGCATGGAAATTGGCCAGGCATTTCCATATATGACCAGATATACTCATATATGACCATACATAGCTTGATATTGCCATATATGACTTGATATGACTATGTATAGAAATTTTAACTAAATTAAAAAAAAAAATTTTTATTTTTTTTTTAATTATTTTGGCGACGCAGAGATTATCAGATATACGAATAATTGAATTCCTAATCGAATTGGAAATTTTTAATTCAGAGGAAAATCACTTGACTTATTAATGACCGCACCCGCTTTAGTAGGATTCGAACCCGAGACTTTCCGTACGAGAGACAGACGCTTTGACGACTAAGCTATGCAACCGACAGTGACAACAAAGTTTAGTTGTGCCTCGTAAGATGGAAAGAATTTATTCATTTTTGAAAAAACAAACTATAATCATCAATACGCTGTTAGTAATATCGAAAACATTTCTTATTTTTTTTGCACTACATCTTGTTTATAAGTAATTGTAATAGTCAGCTCAAATTTATTTAAAAAATCTGTATGTCTATCTATGCCTATATATTGCCATATATGGGCATGTATGATATATAAGATAGTATAAAAACAGATAGCGCTCTATCAAATATGATAATACATAACTACGCATTCGAAGTATGCGAATAGTTAAAACTTACAAATTATTTATTTTGCATCGAATCAAGCTATTCATATTTGAAAGTCATTCGAAACTTTTAGATGTTATGTGCATTCTAAATTTTTTTTTAAATTATCATTATTATTAGTAATTGCCAAATTTTATTAAAAAGTAGCTAGCTGATACCTATTTCGTGAAATTTCAAAGATATCGAGCGACCTTTAACAATTCACATTGACTTTATATTTTAGCAATTAGATTTCCTATTTATATATCATAAGAAAATTTTTTTTTCGGTTTCAACTTGATTTTTTGGTGTTAAAAATTTTTTTTTTGAAAAGAAGCCGTATAAAATTTTTGTAGGACATGAAATTTGCTACAAAAAAGTTTATGAGAACCAAGTGGGTACGACCAATAACACTCGAATTACAGAGCTTGAAAGGTTGGCCTTAATTATGATTAGCAAAAAATCGCCTAAAATTCAGAATTCATTAGTCTTACGCAATAAATTTAAACAAAATTGTTGTGTACAGTTCATACATGCCCATGTATGAACTGTATATGGTCATATATGACCATATATAATTATTTAATTAATTATGGGCATACATGATCATATATAATCATACATAGTTATGTATGGCGATATATGGTCTTATATGATTCATATATGGCCATGCATAACTTTATTGAAAAGTTGGTATATCCATGTATGGCCATATATGCCTACATATAATCCATATGTATTAACCATGTATGAACTATGTATGGTCATACATGACCATATATCAGTAGTTACGGGTATACATGATCATACATAGTCACACATAGCTATGTATGGCCATATATGGCCTTATATGATTCATAGTAAAAGAAAGATTTTAGACAGTACTGTATGCTATCTAAACTGTATCCACTACTATATACAGCTATATATGTTCAATTAATCACGGTCATACACACTGAAAAAAATAAATATTTGTCCCAAATAAATCAATTTATTCGTGGCTTTTTTCAAAATATTTCTTAATGACAAATAAATATATTTGGTACAACTAAATATGACAGTTGATTTAAATAAATTTATAATTTGACAGAAATATATTATTTATTTGTAGTAATTAATTGATATATTTGTGGTAAAGATATTAATTTGTGACGAATAACCTAAAATTTGGCTATACTAATACATATATTTAAAGCCTTTATTTATTTGTAGCAATTGGATCATTTCTTTACCACAAATAAATCATTTATTTCACGCAATTAAACTACTCAAATATATTATATCTTTCTCACAATTAAATATTTATGTGGCCATATCCAAATGTACGATATCTTTGGCTCAAATGAATCTTAGTTGGCTCAAATAAATCTTTTTTTCTGTGCATGGTCATTGTTATGTCCAGGTGGCTTGTACCGTGATTAGGACAATTAATTATTTTTATTTTCGGTCCTAGTCTTTCGACCAATAGACTGAGATCACACTGAGTAATTATCTGGAAGGTTTGTTTTTGAAATAAAAAAAGAATTTGGATGTACAATTTAAATTACTATATATTATATACAACTCGAAATTTTGATGATACGAATAATTTGAATATAATAAAACTTTAAATTATTAAAAAAATATTAGGTGGCTAGCAGCCGACACTAATCATATAATTCGAATTTTACAATAAGATTAGTACGATAAAATTTGGTTTCAGTAATTAGAGAGGACTATAGAATTTGAATACGATAAAATTTGTTATGATATTTCCGTGTGTTGGAAATATTTTGCTATTTTAACATAAAATAAACTTAAAAATTACAGTACCTAGATTCGCAGCAACTTAATTAATTTTTCAATTTGTTTGTTACACTGACTCAAGTATATTATTCACGTTATTACAATTCTATTTACTTCTAAATTTATTTATAAAAAACCACGAAATGAGAAGATAATCCAGACACTTGTAAAATAATAAAAAACTTAAGTGTGAGAACACTTGTACCAAAAACTAGTGCGGAACTAGTGTAAAATAAACTTAAGTGTGAGAACACTTGTACAAAAACTAGTGCGGAACTAGTGTAACATAACTTATGTGAAGACACTGTCATTTGAACTTCACTGCCTCAATGGAACTCCTGTCCTGGACTAATTATTTTTTGTTCAACGGCCCTTTTGATTAATTTTACCTGGTCTCATTTCGTCTATTGTTTGGGAAAAAACTGTATCCAATAGGAATGTAGTTTCTTTGAGTCCTTTCCCTTTCCCTTTGTAGGTCACGTCGAGAATGCGGTAAGGGCCCGCCCCGATGCTGGCCTATGTGCATGCGCACCCACACATACGGTTCCATGCGTTTTGAGCACCTGACAAAATATCCCCGACAAAATATCTCCAGACAAAATATCCCCATGACAAAATATCCCTCGACATAATATATTCCAGACAAAATATCGTCAAGACTAATCATTTCCTGACATAATATCTCTAATATAAATATACTGAAAGAATAAATTTTTTAAATTAAATACTGATTAATGAAATTATTGAATAACACAAAACTTTATTAAACACTATTAACTTCAATTATCAAAAAAATTCAAATAATTACTGATACACCATTTCAAATGATATTATGAATTTGTTTACTATCTAATTAATGACAATATATCTATATAATAATAACAATTTGCCATTTTTAACATTATATGTTACATTATATCAAAATAAATAATCACATTAATTTTATATTATTAAACTACCTATTTAAGTTTCATATTTTTTGATTCTAAATATCACACGTATTATTGCATTAAATTATTGAACAACATTACTTTTCGATCTATTTCGTTACTTTGGTTCTTAATTTAAATATATAAAAATATATATTATTTAAACCAATACTAAAAGATTCATTAATTACGAAATATTATCTTTAATTTTAACTTTTGAATGAAAATTTTATCGCCAAAATTCAAATAACTATACAATTAATAAATACTTATAAATATATATTGAGGAAGTAATTCACTAAATTTGGATACAATTCAATCCAGGCGTTAAATGTGTGTCACTTGTAACATGAAATCTAAAATTTTTAGGGTTAAAAAAGTAATCATCAGTACATTTTTTTTTTTTTATCCTTCCGGGATATTTCATTTTATAGTTATTATGTCAAGAAATGATTAGTCTTGACGATATTTTGTCTTGAATATATTATGTCGAGGGATATTTTGTCATGGGGATATTTTGTCCGGAGATATTTTGGCGGGGATATTTTGTCAGGTGCTCAAAACGCCTGATACCCACACATACACCCGCATGTACAATTTTTTATTTATAAAAATAATTCTTATTTATTTATAACTCTGTGTAATCTTAAAAATGATTACAATCTATGTTTACTTATTCGTTTAAAGCTTATTGTTGAATGGCAAGTTGTCTATTCTTCTATTTAAACTATTTCATCTAGTTAATTTTTTAATTATTTTCAAACTTGTTATTGAGAACTATTCCGTCTAGAAATTATTAATTTATTTAAATATTATTATTGAATTAAATTTACTTCGTTTAGAAAGATTTATTTATTTAGAAATTGTTATTGAATTTTTTTCCGATTAAAGTTACTTCGTTTAAAATTGTTTATGTTGAAATTATTATTGAATATTCTTTCGGTTAAAATTTATTTCGTTTAGAATTATTTATTGAATATTCTTTCGGTTAGAATTCATTATT
This sequence comes from Microplitis deprimator, assembly GCA_964016945.1. Lineage (NCBI taxonomy): Eukaryota > Metazoa > Arthropoda > Insecta > Hymenoptera > Braconidae > Microplitis > Microplitis deprimator. The sequence continues at coordinate 7,682,010 of OZ024714.1, read as the reverse complement.
TATTGAATATTCTTTTGTTTAAAATTATTTATTTGAATTTATTTTCTTAATGGCTATTTTGTCATTAAAATCACATATAGGTATTTGTTCTACGCTTACGTAGATACCGAAGTGTTATCTACAAAAGTGCACTTAAAAAAAAAGTAAAGGTTTTAGAAGATTACTCCATTATTTTATTTATTTAAAAATGAGTCACTGTTAAATTCATTTTAAAATTTAATTTTTTTCTTTTTAGTTTTCTTACGTGCATTTTTGTAGATAATCCTTTAATTCCTTTCTAAAAAAGTATTTCCAGCTGGCCTTTGGACCTTTACGGTGACTGGAGGAGTCATTAAAACTTCATTATAAGGTGTTTGCTCTAACATTACAATAAATTTCAATCAAGCAACCTTGGCTTATTTTAAAAGCATACTAAAACTACATTATGTCTTATCAGTCTGAATTTGTTTGAAAGTAAAATTTGGTCGCCTACTAATTTTTACAGGAGAATAAAATTGAATATAATAAAAAATAAATAAAAAGTTCAGCATCTGAACTGGACGTAACAGTCATATCCCAGTGAACACATGACCTTATTTTGACGTCATACGTAGGTCACAGAAATGTCACGGCATCTAATGTAAATTTGATGTCAATCTGACGTTCTACATGACTTTAATATGATGTAAAAACTTGACATCATATTGATGTAAGCATGACTCTTGTATGACGTCACAGTTATGACTTATGTATTATGCACGCTTGACATAAAATCTACATCACATTGTTACGTAGTAATAAAGTTATTATCGTATATCATAATGACGTAATTTTAAAATCATCCATTTATGTCAGTAGCAAAGTCACGGTTATACGTAATATGGATGTCACTCTTAAATCATATCTTTACATCAGTGACAAGTCAGTATTATACGCAATGCTGGTGTAATTTCCGAGTCATAGTTTTTTATCATCTATTTATTAAAATAAAACAATAATAGAATGAATTTTCAAAAATGTGTAAATATGTACAAATAACAACTAAATGTCGAACATTTTTGGGGCCAAAGTAATCGATAAACTCGATAATAGATTTCAGACATTTAGATTAAAACATTAGCGGGAGCATAAAAAAATTAACTTTATTTTTTTGAATGATATACCGAAAATATCATTGAGGATGACAAAGAAAATGTAACGACAGTTTGAACTCTTTTGATATTAAGATTGTAAAGTTTACTATTGCAATTTTTCAATCGATTAAATTTCATACAATTTTGTGGAATTATTTAATGTTTCGCAAAATTTGATATAAGATTTTTAAATTTCACATCACAACAGAAAATTGAAAAATTTGAAGAAACTTAATAAAATTTTATGTAATTTTTTATAATTATCATTGAGGCCGACAAATATTGTTTTTATAAAATTCATACAAGTTCATGGAGTTTTTTTAAATTTTGGAAAAATCCATCACGAAAACTTATGAACTCTGTCGCATCGTGCACTGTAAAAAATAAGGTACTGACATCAAACTCCCTAGGAGTTTGACGAATTTCCTCTTCAGTGAAACCAAATTCGTTTGAACCAACAAAAACTAGTTTGTCTCAAAAAAATCATTTTTATTGAATTAAAATCTCTACTCGATTATGAGAAATTGCTTAAGCGTTTTTGTTAAAGTTTTTAAGTTTGACCGTCATTAAACTAACATTTGATTGAATAGTAAAACATATTTTAATTAAAGTTTGGATGTACTTGATTTAAAAATAAAAACTTGTTGAAGCAAACTTTTCAATTTTTAAAAATTTAACTGAAACTCTTGAAACGTTTGGTTTGACAGCTTTACATATTTCAATGAAACAAAAGTAGTTTCCTATAATACCGAACGTGTCGTGTCAACTGTTACGACCTGGGTGGAGAACACAAAAATTTAAAGAAAAAAAAAAGATTTTCTTTCAAATTCTATCGTATCTAGTATAAGAAGTAATTACCGAAAATAAGTAGGGGTATTGTCGCCACAGAAGCCCCCCCCCCTTCAATTCGGAGGGGAAAAACATGCGCGGTGGTGGGAGCTAGAGTGGTGAGAACCGTGCGCGTTCTTTTTCATATCTGGACAAACTCATTTACTAGGAGTAAATATACCGTTGTTATTATTCTAGTATTAAACACTCGAACGCATTAAATTACGAATATAACTTATATTTCTTTTATTTAATTAATCGAGAAACCGAATTAATACATCAGCCATCCCTCTGGTGCCCTCCACATCACCCGTATAATAATATAGGGTATTGTACTCCTCAAATGAAATTCGGGCGTTAACGCGACGAACCAGCCGGACGGCATTCATCCTTTCCGTGGTGGTATAAAGCTCCTCCAAAACGCAAGGTAATCGGAGGCCGGTGCTCGTGGTTATTTCGTCCAACATGTCTATAACTTCCAGAAGTTGATAGCTGGATACACTCGTCAGCTTATATAGAATCTCCGCCACCATGCGTATTACCTTAATAACGAGGGTCGATTACACCAGGTGTTATTTAAAATAAATTCAACTAAATACACTCACCTGACGAGGTAAAATCTGAACACGCCTCACAAACAACCGATTCCCCGTGAATACATTCATCACTTTATTATAAAGCTAGCTGAACCAGGATAGCATAGAGACATAAAAAAATTGTTGACGTAGCATGCACCTGTATGTGTACATGTGTACAGAGTAATAACATTCCAATCCCTATATATGCTAGGTACACTTACTCTCGATGTTACGCGGGCCTCCTTTTAACGCGGAAGAGGGAGGGACAAGAGGGGAACCCTAATTTCACGGTTAAAACAAAAAACACTCGTCTTAGTTCTTTATTTCTCTATTTCCATTCGGGACCCGCAGTCGCATGATTTATGAGTGATAAGACCTCGGCCCTGACATCATGCTTGTCGCCCAACAATTCTAGCTGTTCCCCTAGAGCTCTCGTTTTAATTACCAAGTGACTCTTCTACCACCTCTGGCGCTGAGCAGGACCCCCTTAAGACGCCGCCTTTTCGTCAAATCTGGGGATCAAGCCAAAACGACGCGAGTAAAACCATTAGTCGACCCACCAAGAACTCTCATACTCTTCTCCTATTGGCTCCCAACCACGATCAGTGGTCGCCTTAACGGTTTAGAATTCTTTTCTAAACCAATGAGAGCAATATTACTCCTCGGAATCCACTACTCCATGTACTCTTGTAGAGGTCCGGGCAACTGTTCTACCACCCTTGGTGCCGAGCGATACTCCTTGGATGGTACCCCCTCCATTTGTTGATTTGAAGATCAAGCCAAGATGACGCGTGCCACCAAGGATAAGTCTATATTTGACTTACCAAGGTGACCTCTTCCAGAACCTTCTTAAACTAAAAATGCATTAATTCTTACTCTTCCAAGAGGATACTGAATTTTTCGGATAACCTACATCTATATAAAAAAACATTTTATAGGAAACCTAACCCGAATATCGAATAATTAGAAGAAATAATCTAATTATTAATTATTTTCCTTCGCTTTATTTTCTTTTTCCTTCTCACTTGACTTAACCCTCATCTAACCTCGGCTACCGCACGTGCAGAATAGGCCCGCAGAAGGAGAAATACGTTTAGAAGTCACTAGAAAACCCATAAAAACTGGACGTTAATACAGCTCGCACATTTTTTATGGTACAAGATCAAGGGGCACGGCCCATGATTCACAACATTTCCCCTCGATTTTGGACTATATAAACTCGCGGTTTTTCGGTCTAATTGTCTTCTAAATCTCAGTTGAGCTAAAACTTCCGTCACGATATTTTTTACACCTCGCGTCGGGTTAGAGAAATTACTCTGCGAGGTTCTCGGCTCTCTGCATACCGCTAATTTACAACCACCTAGGGGTACCGACTGAATAGAATTTGAACACGGGGTCTCTGCCCGGTTATTCATACGATTTGCAACAACTAACGATCTTCCAACCAACAACAACCATCCAATTGTACAACGGAAGCCGAATAAAGTTATTATAAACAATTGTAAGTTCTCAAGTCTGTTTTTATTATTATTTCTCTAGAATAATTCCCCATATTGATTACATTTCCCATACTCATTACCGTAACGACGAGGTCTCCGTCGCCCGAGTAAAGGACTTAAGTGTCTTGACTCAAAATAAGAGACTGTAAATGGTAATTGTCTTTAATTGCATGCTAGCCGTAACACAACCGACTAGTTTCTTGGAGAGAGAATCCGATGAGGTTGAAGGAATAATTTCACACACTCACATTAAAACTGAAAAATACTCGACAAGAATATATATGTGTTCGTTACAAGATATCGAACTATATTTGAATGGAATTCTTTATGTTATCGATTGAAAAAAAAATTTATTTATAAAAAGAGCCACATATTTATCTGGTTTAGATCAATCTATAAGCAATTGACTGTATATATCCATTCAATATAAAAACAAAGTCCTAGAAGCACAACTAAACTAAAACTTTCCTACTGGTTCCGTAGCGTAGCGATAAAGCGTCTAACTTTCGCGCGTAAGGTGCTGGGTTCGAATCCTCTGGATGGCGATATTAAAATTATTTAATTTTTCACTAAAAAATGTGAGTATGTTAGGATGATTTGTAAAGTATAATTGATATAATATATAATGTCATTGTCTTAATACTTAATAAAAAAATAATAATAATAAAATTTAAAAAACAAGTAGATATATAAGATAAAAAAAATAAATTTTTTTTAATGAATTATTAATGAGATAATTAAAGGCAATATTCATTTGATTCAGATTACTGTTTTTTTGGATCAATCCAATACAGCAATTTGAAATAATTCGAATTTTTATTGAATCAATTGCAAAGAGAGTTTTTACGGACCCAAAAAAATATTACTTTCAACACTAGAATTCATTTGCTTTAATGAAATTTTGACTTAAGTGAAAATTTATACCTTCAATCACCTTACAATTTACTTTGAGTGAAATTTTTAACTTATCCATATAAAACAAAAATCATTATTGTATCAACAGCATAAATGACTTGAACTAATTTCTATTTTTTTTAACTGAAAAAAGTTATTGAGTTATATCAAATACCATAGAGTTAGTACAAACGACTCAGTAACTTCCCTCAAGAAACTCTTAGTTACAGCAAAATATACTGTCAAACGTAGAGGGCGGTAGACTCAATCGCTTGACGCGCTTGGCTGTATCCAAACGCACGGAGTACTTAAGCCAAACGAATCTGGTTTGATGTCAGGAATCTTTTTTTACAGTGTGGGCAATGTAGGTCAGTCTTCGATCTGCTGACTTACTAATCGCACAACAACCTTTGCATTAGGTTAACTCCTTAATGTGAAGTAAACCTGAGTCCAAGACGATTTTTAACCTAGAAGTGTTCCCCACAACTGGGCCTTCTCGGATGAGGGCTACCCACTAGCTGAGCGGAGCATCAAGATTCCGAACAATGATGACCTTGGCGAACACCGGACTGCATTTAGGTGGACGAAGGAATTCCGAGCTGATCTCTTAATGCGCTATCATGATAGTGAACCGGAGCGGAGAAGCTACATGGCTTGGATGCATGTTTTCCGGAGCGATATGCACCCTAACCATAGAGTCATTCCATATGAAATCATTTGATTAGTAAACTCAACTAATTTTAGATTTTGCTCTTACTCCGACGGAGTGTTTCTTAGGATCCCATAGAACTAAATTTACGCTCATTCAATTTTTATGGGCACCCATTTTTGCCTATCTGAATTAAGACTAAAAAAGTGTCATTTTTATGCTTTATCATTTTTAGCTGTAAAAATTTTCCTATTTAAGATATCTATACGTTTGAGGTGGCATCCCAAAGGGGAAAGGTAATAGTTTTTATGTGACCGATAAAAATGAACTTAGTTAATTCGATCTCAGTTTTACAACTCTGTCGTTAATGACACGGTGCTAAAAATACGCGTTTTTAGTTAATTTTTTTTTTTTTTTTTTTTAATTGATTCTAGCATCTCGACTGTTTAACGTTAGTAACTAATGTTACTCAGAAATTAAGAGTACGTATCTTAGAAGAAACAATGCTAAGAATAAACGTGAATAGCCCTTTTAATACATAAAATCTTTATACACAAAATCTTCGCTTAAACTTTTGAAATTACTAAAAATTCCTTAGTTAAGGTTGTTTGGACAGTACTCCGTAAATCAAAATAAAATCTCAATTTTTTTTCTCCAAAAATTGAAAATGTAATTATGTACCCGATAAAAAATGTTTAGATCCAAGCATATATGATTGGATCCAAACAGTTAGATATGGTTGGATCCAAATCTTGGCACGACCCAAGCGGATCCAAACAGATCGGACAATATTCAAAGAGATCTCACTATATCTAAGTATATTCAAACAGATCTAAAAATATCAACAGAGATCCAAACAGATCTCAAAATATCCACGAATATATGTGTATCCAAGCAGATCTGCGTAAATGTCGATCTTTAAAGAAATCTACATAGATTTAAGCACATATATCTAAAGAAGTTTCACTACATTCTAATGAATGCAGGTATAAATATATTATACTTTAGACCATTCTAAAAACAATATCTACTCACATCTTGAATCTTATTGCTAATACCTCTTAATGCTTTTGATGAACCTATGTATAACATATATCAAAAGTCAATTGATATTTAAGTGCAAAAAGTAGATGAATACTTTAAAAACATTGATCAAACTGATTTATTTTATTTATTCATTACGATATCAAGTGTAACGATTGTTACATATGGATCGCGATTTAACCGTACTTTAATTTAAAAATTTTTTTTTTAATTTTTTGATATAAAATTAACCTGGAGAATTTGGAGCACACTCACCAAAATATAATAATACATGAGGACACGTACATGCGTATATGTGCATGAGTTTTGTATATATATGTGTTATATATATATATATATATATATATATATATATATGTTGTCCAGATATGGGTATCTATGACGCATTTTGGGTTTGCTCTGAATTCCCACAGAAAGGTATGTGAGCATGAACGGTCAAGTTACAAGAAAGAGAGACGTAAATAAGAACAAGCAACTAGAAAATAGTACGTCTTTCTTTCCCTCTACGCACAGCTGCACCACTACGGCCGGTCCCTCACGAAGAATCCAATGACTCAATGTTTTCCAGATGTCCCACATGAGTATTTCTCTGAGTCTTTCGCGGCCGTGAGACCCTCGTCATCGTAAAAGTCTTAATCAATTTGTCAAAACATTTCCTTGTTTTAGTTCGACTCAAGTTTTTACGACTTTTCTAGTTAAAACATCTGTTACCAATAGGTCCCACGGTCTCCCGCGGATTCTTACTATTTCTTTTCTAACGTAGAAATCTTTTTCGAATTCTATTTTTTTTTTAATTTTTAATTACATTTCTTAGAATTGCCTAAAATATTGGTAGTAAATGTCACCATATATTTAAGAGAAACATTGTTTTTACAAAAATATCACGGTACCCCACGGATCCTTACTTTTCCCTTTTTCACCCTGGAAAGCTCTTCTATTTTTAATTTTAATTACATTTCTCGGAACCACCTAAAATATTGTTAGTAAATGTCATCATAGAGACGTAGTCTACAAAAACTTACATGGTCTCCCGCGGAACCTCTCCGTTCTTTTTCCGTATCACCGAAGATTTTTCTCTCGATTTTTTTTTTTTTTTTACAATTATACTTTTCTAGAGTATGTAATGTGTTACGTCCAGCTCAGACGCTGAACTTTGTATTTTTTTTCTTTTTATTATATTCAATTTTATTTTTTTATAAAAATTTAGTAGGCGACCAAATTTTGCTTTCAATGAATTCAGATTGATAAGACGTAATGTAAGTTTAATGATGCTTTTAAAAGATTTAGATTTGTTTGTTCTAACATTCATTAAGATGCTGGAGCAAACACCTAAATGTAGTTTTAATGACCCTAAAAGTAATTATAAAGGCCCAAAGGCCATCTGCAGTACTTTCCTTTGAAAAGAGCTGAAAATATTTATCAACAAAGGCGTACTTAAAATGAGTAAGAAGTAAATAAATTTTTAGAATGAAATTTTATAAACAAATGCAGTAATCTTTACACAATCTTAATTCCTTACTTACATTTTAAGTGCACTTTTGTCGAGACATCTCGGTATCATAGAACAAACAGAAAAAATAGATTTCAATGACGAAATAATCATTAAGAAAATAAAATTCAAATTTCTAAACGAAATTCTTTTAAAATATAATTTTAACAAAAATTATTTAAATAATTAATTCTCAACTTTAGTTAAATCAACCAATAAATGCTAATTCCATAAATTGTAGTTTTACCAATAATAATTTCTTTTATACGAACTGAAATTAGTAAATTTTTAATTAAATAAAATTTATTGTCAACTAGAATTCGTAACGTTTGAATAAAAGTTATAATAACTAAAAGAATAGGCTCAACGCCATTTAATATTAAATAATATGACAAACAAATTAAATAAAAGACTAAGCTCCAGCCATTCAATAAAAATTTATTGTTAATTAAAATTAAAACTTTAAAATAAAAATTTATAAGTAATAAATGAATAGACAGTTAGTTATTGCACAATAAATTATAAATAAATAAGTAAAAATCTAAAATTAACAAAATATAATAAATAAATTTAAACTATTATTATAAATAAAATATTGTACATGTGGGCGCGCACGCACATAGGCCTGCATCGGGGTGTGCCCTTTCCACTTTCCCAGGGTAAAAATCATAGGGAAAGGGAAAGAACCCAAAGGAACTGAGTTCCAATTGGACACAGTTTCCCCAAAACAAAAGACGAAATAGGACAATGTAAAACACATAAAAAGGGCCGTAAAATCTAAAATAATTAGTCTCAATAAGTCTCAATCTCGAGCAGTCTCAGTCTCAGTCTAGTGTAGGACAGGAGTTCTGTTGAGACCGTGAAGTTCAAATCACAGTGTCTTCACATAAGTTTTTACACTAGTTCCACACTAGTTTTTGTACAAGTGTTCTCACACTTATTTTACACTAGTTCCGCACTAGTTTTTCTACAAGTGTTTTCACACTTAAATTATTAATTATTTACAAGTGATTAGTTTTGTCATCTCATTTCGTGGCTGTTATAAATAAATTTAAAACGTAAATAGAATTGTAATAACGCGAATAAGATATTAGAGACAGTGTATGAACAAATTAAGTTAATTAAGTTGCTGCGAATCCAGATACTGTATTTTTTAAGTTTATTTTATGTTAAAATACCAAAACATTTCCAACACACGGAAATATCGCAAAAGGTTGCATTGTGTTTAAAATTCTATAGTCCTCTCTAGTTATTGAAACGAATTTTATTGTAAATTAGAGTCGGCTGACTAGCCACCTAATACTTCTATAAAATAATATCACGTTTTATTGTATTCGAATCATCAAAATTTTGAATTGTATATATATAATAATCCCATTTGTATATCTAAAATCTTTCATTTCAAAATAAACCTTCCGGATGAATACTCAGTGTGATCCCGGTCTATTGGTCGAAAGACTAGGGCCGAAAATCAAAATAATAATTAATTGTCCAACATCACTGTACAAGCTGCAAGTTGGACATAACAAATATATCGACCATAAGTGTCATATATTTCATAGAGACGTTCTAAGCAGTCCGCCGCGGACTTATTTTTCTATTTACATCCTGTTTACTACAAAATCCCTAGAACTCCTGTAATAAATATGTCATTCTTAGCTGCTAAAAGAAATCAAACCCTTCTGTATTATTTTTCCTCTTTGTCTTCAACCCACTCTCTGAGGCATCTTCGGCCTCACTTTTCTTTCAAACCTTTCGTATATAAACCCAGGAAAAATAATCGAAGTCAGTCATTAACGCCACAACTAAAACCCTTGTCGGATCTATCTGCGAGTAAATTCCAAAGTTCGTTCTCGTGACGCTCCACGCCTAGGCAACCGGGGGTCCTAGATAGATAACCGCAATTCGATTCTTTTATTTTAAAATTTAACATCCAAAAGTCATTACCGTCATAACTGAAACCCTTGTCGGATCTATCCGCGAGTAAGGCTCACTGAGTTGATTCCAACATTTGATCTCGTGACGCCCCACGCCTAGGCAACCGGAGGTCCTAGACCAATAATTGAGATTCGATTCTTTCAATTTTTGCTTGCGACTTGAAATTTTATTCTTAAAATCTTTCCTCGTGAGGTCCTACGCGTAGGCACCTGGACTCCTAGGTTGGAAACCTAGAGTAAAATCATTTAAGTTCGCAATAAATTTAACTAAACTCCTTCACGTGACGTCCACAGCCTAGGCAACCAAAGTCCTTGTTCAGGAATAGTTAATCCTGTTAAAAATTTTTTATTATTCGATTCTTATAATTTTAATAAATCTAAAAATCCAACGTTCTGCCTTGTTGAAATTTCCGAGTTAAATTTCAACTTGTAATTTTTAAGTACATATTTATTTTTCAAAATTTTATACATTCAATAAATTCTCAAAATTTGAAAATTTTACATTCTGGAAATTTTTAAATTTAACTTAAAAATATTTATTTTTCAAAAGAAGTTTCGTTACAAATTTTCTTTGCAATTTAAAGCCATCTGTATTAAACTTAAAAGCGAAATTTTTTTGTGACATTTTTCAAAATAAAATTAACTCTGATTAAATTTTTTTAACTCCATCATTGAAATTATTATTCTAAAAATCATAACTCAAGTAAATATTTAAATTCTTAAAATAATTTCGCTAAAATTCTATTTATCGCAAAATATTCAAAACGCGTCAAAAATCTATACGAAATATTTTCAAAACAATTAAACTCAATAATCTTTAACCTCTTCTCGAGACCTTTCAAACCTTATTTTACTTTCATTAAATTAAAAATCTTGAAATCAAATTTTAAATTATTTCAAAGAATCCTTCTCAAATTTCGTGCAATTAAAATCTAAAATATTCTTTTTAAAACCACTTACAATTTCAATTTTGAAAATCTCTAACTCTTATTTCATTTAAAATAGAACATTATTTCTTAAGTTCCACACTTTCAGTATTATATTCCAAATACTTTTGCAATTCATTGTTACCTACAATTTTATTAGCTAGACAAATTATTACCACTACACGTTCATGCCTAACTCATCCACACTAAAACGCACTAAACAAACAAAAATCAAATTTCACATAGAAAGATTAATTGCAATCGTAGAAGACGTACCATTGTGCCCTTTTATGGAGAAATATTTATACGCAAATAGATCACAAAGTTTTGTTAATTACAAGCTTATACCAGTCGAAATACCTAAAAGATTTTTGAAATTTAATTACAAATTATCGTCTCTTGACCCTCGTATGCAAATACACTCATGCCATAAATTAAAGGAACAGAAAAATTTTAGAAATTTTTTAGTGATTTTTGAAAGGCTGTAACTTTGTGAAAAATAATCGTATCGAAAAACAAAAAAAAGCATTTTGTAGCTTGAAATCTCTAGTTTCAACTAATTTTCATCAATTTTTTTTAGACCTCCAGTCATTGCGCAAACATGAGAAATACCGCGAGAAAAAAATTTTCTAAATTTTTCCTTTTCTTTGAGAGAGTCCACGGGCTGCGAAAAAAATCGTTCACCTAAACCAATGCATAGGTCGGATAGCAAATTTAATCAGCTTTAATTTCCATTTTTTTGGAGATTCGCACGATAACTTGTTGCTGAGATATCAGCCTTCAAACGGAAAATGATCCTTTTGGGTACTAATGAGCGCACAGTAAATTTGAGGGTGGCGTTGAAAACTTGAATAAATTCCCTACAAGACCCTTTCATCAATTTTTATGAAAAAAATTTTTTTTTATCCTTAACATCCTTATGAAGTGAGTACAAAAAAGTGACTTTTTTTGGCTAAACAGTAAATCAACCGCTACTTTGTAAATATTGTTAAAAAAAATAATGTTGCCAGGGAATTTTTTAGCTTAATGTACTCCCAATAACCCTGTAAATTTTTAAATTGATCCATCGAGCCGTTTTTCGGGGTGGATTGATCAAAATTTTCCAAAACAATTAAAGGAACAAGTTTTGTTCCTTTAATTTTGTTATGACTATCGAAATGAAAACAATTATCGTTTTTTCATTGTTTTTGTCAATTTGGTACTCATTAGTGGTTGAAATTAAGAAAAAAAAAAAAATTTTTTTTTGAATTTTTTTTTTTGAATTTTTTTTTTTTTGAATTTTTGTTTTTTTTGAATTTTTTTTTTTTGAACTTTTTTTTTTGAATTTTTTTTTTTGAAATTTTTTTTCTGAATTTTTTTCGAATTTTCTTAAAATTTTTTTTTGAATTTTTTTTTTTTTGTGTTTTGAAATGTTTAAAACATTTTAATGCTGTGAAATGCCCGTGTGTGTGTCTGTCCGTGTGTGTGTATTTGTGCGTGGGTGTGTCTATGTGTTCTAATATCGTGTGTTGCCTCCTCTACTTCTAATAACTGCACGCAACCGATTTCGCATACTAATGCAACGACGAATTGCCAATTGCGGAATCGTTTGCCAGATTCGCTGCTGTTTTTGTTTTTATTTTTTTTTTGAGTACAAATAAACGACGCTGAGAGTATCAATAATTAATCGCATAAATTTTCGTAGGTTGAGTACATGAATACCGGTTAGGGGTATCAACTTTAATTTAATGCAATTAATTTGGGATAAGGAAAATTGTGGTACGCCTATGCCGAATCATGTCAAAATTCAGTGAGCATTATTTCCTGAGATGTTTGAAACATTTTAAAACACAAAAAAAAAAAAAAATTCAAAAAAAAAATTCAAAAAAAAATTTTTTTTTTTTTCTTAATTTCAACCGCTAATGAGTACCAAATTGACAAAAACAATGAAAAAACGATAATTGTTTTCATTTCGATAGTAATAACAAAATTAAAGGAACAAAACTTGTTCCTTTAATTGTTTTGGAAAATTTTGATCAATCCACCCCGAAAAACGGCTCGATGGATCAATTTAAAAATTTACAGGGTTATTGGGGGTACATTAAGCTAAAAATCTCCCTGGCAACATTATTTTTTTTAACAATATTTACAAAGTAGCGGTTGATTTACTGTTTAGCCAAAAAAAGTCACTTTTTTGTACTCACTTCATAGGGATGTTAAGGATAAAAAAAAATTTTTTTCATAAAAATTGATGAAAGGGTCCTGTAGGGAATTTATTCAAGTTTTTAATGCTACCCTCAAATTTACTGTGCGCTCATTAGTACCTGAAATATCGACGATCAAACCCAAAAGGATCATTTTTGGTTTGAAGGCTGATATCTCAGCGACAAGTTATCGTGCGAATCTCCAAAAAAATGGAAATTAAAGCTGATTAAATTTGCTATCCGACCTATGCATTGGTTTAGGTGAACGATTTTTTTCGCAGCCCGTGGACTCTCTCAAAAAAAAGAAAAATTTAGAAAATTTTTTTCTCGCGGTATTTCTCATGTTTGCGCAATGGCTGGAGGTCTAAAAAAAAATTGATGAAAATGAGTTGAAACTAGAGATTTCAAGCTACAAAATGCTTTTTTTTGTTTTTCGATACGATTATTTTTCAAAAAGTTATAGCCTTTCAAAAATCACTAAAAAATTTCTAAAATTTTTCTGTTCCTTTAATTTATGGCATGAGTGTATTAAACGAAAACTCAATTTATTACAGATAAATTCAATTATTAAAATTAGAATCAATTTAAGTGAATATAAATTTGCGATTTTCTAAGGATAAGACGATTTATAAATGAATAAATCAATAAATTCTTTATTCTATAATATTACTGGGTTTTATGTACAAACAACTTGCTATAGTCCTTCGGCTGAAGAGGAGAGCTCGTATACATTTTGTTGGCACCGGGTACACTCAACGGTTTCTTACGTATTTTGAGCCGGGGATCACGAAAATCGGGTCCGTTTTGTTTAAAAGTGGTGCAAACTATTGTTAATAACAATTTAATTGTTTAATTCGGAATAACTCCCAAACGGCTGATTTGTTGGGGCAGTGTAAAGGAAACAAAATGTTCAGAATTAAAAATACACAAAAAAGGTATTATAGTGGTTTTTCGTATCTCATATATTTTGCGAGATATGACCAAAAAACGAGCGACGCGCTCGGACCTCTCACTCTCACACAAGCGGCTGCCTATGCGCGAGCTCTCTCTCGCGCCAAATCGCGTCAAAGGCTTGATAGGCCGAAGTTTTTTGCACTAAAAATGAGAAAAAAAATTTTAAAAATCGATAAAATGTCGATACCACCAATCGACTGTATTTTTCCTGAAACGAATTTCTGTCGTATCGTCTGGAGACGTTTTTTTTTTTTGTTAACAAATGTTATAAACAAATGGATTTTTCCAAAGTCCAGATTGGATTCAAAAAATCGATAAAATGTCGATACCACCAATCGACTGCATTTTTCTTGAAACGAATTTCTGTCGTATCGTCCGGAGACGTTTTTTTTTTTGTTTGTTAACAAATGTTATAAACAAATGGATTTTTCCAGTCCAGATCGGATTAAAAAAATCAATAAAATGTCGATACCACCAATCGACTGCATTTTTCTTGAAACGAATTTCTATCGTATCGTCCGGAGACGTTTTTTTTTTTTTGTCAACAATTTTTTTTTGTTAAAAATTTTTTTTCTCATTTTTAGTGCAAAAAACTTAGAAAAAATTTCGGCCTATCAAGCCTCTGACGCGATTTGGCGCGAGAGAGAGAGCTCGCGCATAGGCAGCCGCTTGTGTGAGAGTGAGAGGTCCGAGCGCGTCGCTCCTTTTTTGGTCATATCTCGCAAAATATCTGAGATACGAAAAACCACTATAATACCTTTTTTGTGTATTTTTTCATTCTGAACATTTTGTTTCCTTTACACTGCCTCAACAAACCAGCCGTTTGGGAGTTATTCCGATTTAAACAATTATATTGTTATTAACAATTGTTTGCACCACTTTTGAACAAAACGGACCCGATTTTCGTGATCCCCGGCTCAAAATACGTAAGAAACCGTTGAGTGTACCCGGTGCCAACAAAATGTATACGGGCTCTCCTCTCCAGCCGAAGGACTACTACCTTTTGTACCCAAAATTGCAAGTTATTTTTGGTAAACCTTGGATCAGTTATCACTTACTCATTACTCATCTCATTAATTACGGTTGCTCAGAATACCGCAGACTTTTTGTCTGATTCTATCCAATCTTTCATCGAATTAATCGGAAGACGGCAGTCTTTTTGACAGATTCCAGGCGATTCATTCATTATTCACTCATCCACTCATTTCCAAGAAGCCATAGAAACTTGTAATATTTCGTCAGATCAGTCATCGTAACCCGAGTCGAAGTCTGAAGTTTTATTCCAACGTCTCGAGCGTTACAAACGTAACTCTAACGTATCGGACAAAGAAAATGTAAAATCCATGTTTTAAAAACATTACAAACATGAACTGGTTCAGGCTGGAGTAGCAAGGGCACTAGCTGTCAGTTTGTAAGACGATGAAAGGGCTCAGATTTTTTTGGGAGGGCAGGAGGGGGAGTATAAAAATTATGATTAAAAATTCCAACTAGTTCAGGCTGGAGTACCAAAGGTACAAGCTGTCAAGTTATAAGATGATGAAAGGGCTGGAATTATTTTGGGAGGGTACCGAGGGATCGAGCTGTAAGATTGTTCTATGATGGAAGCGCTCAGACAATTTTCTGCTCTACCCCACCCCCCTTACCCCCATCCTGACTTACAGAGATATGAGCCCTTTCATCATCTTACAACCTGACAGCTAGTGCCCTTCATACTCCAGCCTGAACCAGTTGGATTTTTCAATTATTATTTTTCTCCTCCCCCCCTACCCTCACAAAAAAATTCTAGGCCTCTTATCATCTTACAACCTGACAGTTTGTACCCTTGGTACTCCAGCCTGAAATAGTCGGAATTTTTAATCATAATTTTTCTTCTCCCTCCCTACCCTCACAAAATAATCCCAGCCATCTCATCATCTTACAACCTGACAGCTAGTACCCTTGGTACTTCAGCCTGAACCAGTTCATGTTTTTTATGCTTTTAAAACATGGATTTTACATTTGCATTGTCCGAGACGTTAGAGTTACGTTTGTAACGCTCGAGACGTTGGAATCACACTTGAGACGCTCGAGACGTTGGAATAACACTTCAGATTTTGATTCGGGAGTACTCTTGCTCTTTCATTGATCATTTGAGCAATTGTGAAAAGTTCCTTGTGCGTACAGCCAAGAAATATTTAATGAGACGCAGAAAACGCGCTGGAAGAAAATATCAGTTACGAAAGTTAGTTGCAATATACCATAGGGGAGAGTTACCATACACTCCCGTAACAATACCATTATCCTTACGAAATCTAACGAATACTTGACAAAATCAGGAAATGAATCACGCAGATTCGGAGGAGAAAAATAATTGAAGTTCCACGAAATAATTTTATTTTACTCTTATTTTTATACACAATTTAAACACTATCCAATGAAACGCGGCAAACGTGCCGGAAGAAAATTTCAAATACGAAAATTAATAGCGATATTAGATAAGGGATCACTAGGTCCATATCCTGTAAAAAGGAAAAATTTAACGAATACTGTAAAAACTCACGAAATAGATAATTCACCCAACAGCAGTGTCGATAAAAATCCTGAAACTAAGGACAAACAAACCCAGACAGACACAACACTTTATTCAAATAATCAATAAGTCTTAAACACTACTCATTTTACAATAAACAAATTATAAATCTAATACAAGGCTATTTAAATTTGGTAACAACTCATTAATAAATAAATATTATTTCGATCAGCGCAACCTTTTATTTGCATCTGACTATCACAGATCTAGTTTTCCTTGCTAACTTCTTACTACTTACTAGGACTATCATTCCTAGTATCTCTATATCACTCCCATAACCATCTCCCATATAATTAATCAAAATGGTGAATGGCAATAACAACGACAACTTGCCCCCAAACAATAACAATAATAATATGGCCGCACAAGGCGATGGCGGGTTAAATCCACAGACTAACAATAATGACTTAGACCAACAAGTCAATAATATCACCCGACACGCAAACATTACGGATCAAATGATCACGTCCCTCGGGGAAAGTATGACATTGCATCAAGCGTTAATGCAAGTCCCGAGTTTTGACGGTAAGAACATGTCTTTACAAGCATTTCTACAAGACGTAGAAAATGGCCTTACAATCGTGCCAGAAAATCTCGTAAACACTTATTTCAACGGAGTAAAATCTAAACTCAAGGAAACATTTAGAGACGATTTGCTCGCGAAGACAACACTAGATCTTCTAATTCGTATAGTAGATCTCCGGTGCGAGACACAACACCACCGCGCAATAAACGTAACTACCCTGAGCGTAGTAATTCACCATATCGTTCACGAAGTTGATCACCTGGAAGTTACTATCCATATTATCCTCCACCGGGCTACTTCCCTCCAATGCCATATATCCCTCACATGCCATATCAATACCCACCTCCGGTTTCTTATAACACACCGTACTACCCAAATTATCCTACCCAGGATAATAATCAAAATAACCCCAATAATAATCACAATAACAATAACCCCAATTATTACAATAATCGCAATAACTATGATAATAATAATCAGAGATATAGCAACAATAGTTATAATAATTATGATGATTTCTTAACAATTATAACCTTTTATTTGTTCAATAACCTTTTAACCTTATAACCTTATGAACCCTATAATTTTATAAACCTTATAAACCTCTTATTCTTATAACCTTATAACTTTTATAAACCTTATATATCTAACGTCAACTACCGTTGACATTAATTTAACCTTAACTAAGCCAACTACCTTTGGCTATATCACACACACACTCACCCTGAGTCCCCTGGACTATTTTATACACACACTTATTTTAACCTAAACACCACGCGGTCAACAAGACCCTTTTCGTGGCTGAAACCTTATATTACATTCGCGCGGTCCCCTGGACCCTCTACGCGATGTTTCAATTTATTCACGCGGTTCTCTAAACCCTCTACGTGACAAAACCTTATTTAATTAATTCACGCGGTTCCCTGGACCCTCTACGTGATTTTAACACTAACATTTATTTACAACTTATTTAATTATCACAATTTCCATAACTACGCTTTTCACTGACTCTCACTTTTACCAACATAAAATTCCATTAACCTAATTTCTGTATTTAAAACTAATTTCCATCTAATTATTTATCATTTTAAAATCACTTAATAAATTTTACAACAACTAATTTCTTATAAACGTTATTCTTTTCTTATCAACGATTTTGTTAAGCCGGTTTTGTGATTTATTTTATGTGACTGCTTAGCAATTTATCACAACCTCTATTTTCAATACTCAAAACTCGAACATTTATTTTCCACGTTTCACTTCACGACACTTTTAACGTTTATAAATTATTAATTGATTTTAATTGACTTATAAATGTAATTTACTTATAATAAATTTTATCTTAATATTAATGACTAGATAATTTGACTAGAACGCAATTGATTTTCCGGCAATGCTTCACACGACCTACCTGGAAGATTCCAAAAGAATTTTTCGGCGAGTGACAAACAACCTGCCTGGAAATATCAAAGCTAATACTTGTTGAGTCCGGCTTTACAATTCTTTTACTACACGTTAAATTGACACGACAATACTCCGCAAACACGACGTTAAATTATATGTTGAATTAACAAATATTCCGGCTCCCCACCTGGAATACTCTACAGAATACCTATTACGATTTACGTTGATTCTTTTCGGTCGCTCGTTTTGGATTAGTTGTCTTTGTCCGTGTCTTGTTCTCTCTAGTCCATGTATTAGGTTCTCTCTTGTTCGTGTAGTTGTTATGGACCGAGTGTGTCTGGATAAACGGGTCGTCTCGAATTTTCCTTATCGTGTTAACTCTCTCGGATCAAATTCTCGTCTTCGCCAAAGAACTCGAACTCTCCTTCAACCTGCTATTCAGACGCAATCAGTTCTTAATAATAAAAGGTACCGGCTACTTGCCTGGTATCTTGTAACAATTTTGATTTTCTTTTATCGCTTGGTTTCACAGTAATTAACCAAATCACAATTAAATAAATTTACCTGATATAATTAACAGCGTCTGATAATGGCGTCTATGTTGTTGGCTTCTACTTTAGGTCCGATCGTTCTGGTAACAAGTCTCGTCTTGATGGTTGTCCAGTCCTATTGGCTCGGTCTCCGTGTCCGTCTGGGTGGTTACCCGGTTCTGCCGACTCTGCGTTGAACGTCTGTTCAGTCCGGTCGTTCCGGTCACCAATATTCTTTTTCGCTGCAGTCTTGCAGTTTTATTAATTTCGCTCGATTATTTTCGGCAATGATTGGAAAACTCCTCCTCTACCAAATTATGATTGGGCCTCGCGTGTTAGCATTTTTAATTAGCGCGCCCGGCGACAAGTCGAAAAACTTAATAGAATGTTCGTTTGGGGTCGCAGATAGGGTAAATGACCAACCGTGAAAAATCACGATTTTGGTTGATAATAAAACTCAATTTACCCCGTTACAGATGCACTGGCCCCTCGCACGGTAATCGATACCTGGGACTCTGTATCAATAAAAGGGATCATTACGGAACGACTTGATACTCTGGGTACAACAGAGATTACATTTTTCTCAAATCCCGAAAAATTTCACGTTCTCGAGAATCCACTACCTATTCCAACCGATGGAATAGTTGGTATCGACTTTTTAACAAATGCAAAGGTCGAAATATCTTTTCATCATAATACTACAGTCGCAGATTCCGAACCTATACATCCGATTCTACTCGAAAATACTAACAGATTTGAAAACTGGATTTTTGCTCCGCATTGAAACTCGCGAGAACATCTTTATTGGTAATGCATTGGTTACGAATAATAATAATACTTGCTATGTCTATGCGATTAATGCCTATGAAGATGACAGAATTAATTGTACCTCCCCAAGAAATGATTCCCTTCGAATGTGATGGTAGCTCTGAAGATTTCTTTGACGATTCCGAAGAAAGTGACGTCCTAGAAACTGATCAAGATAGATTTGAGCGAATATGAGCTAGTCTCCGACTTGATTATTTAAACGTACTAGAAAGAGAGCATGTGCATGAACTTTTCAGAGAATTTCCGCTTTTTTTTCACCTCCCTGGAGACGACCTCCCTGCTACAACAATGATGACACATTCTATCCCGACTGTTGACGAAGTTCCTCTATCTGTCAGACAGTATCATTTTCCGCCTGTACATAAGGAAGAGATTGCTCGAAAGGTGAAAAAGCTGCTGAATGACGGTGTAATAACCGAATCTGTTTTTCCATATAATTCGCCTCTTTGGATAGTTCCAAAGAAACCGGATTCTAAAGGTAATAAGCGTTGGCGTATGGTAAGAAAACCATAGGCGACGCTTATCCTCTTCCAAACATAGTCGAAATTCTTGACAGACTCGGAGGAGCTAAGTATTTTTCAGTTTTTGATTTGGCTAGTGGTTTCCATCAAATTAAAATGGATCCAAAAGACCAGCAGAAAACTGCATTCAGTACCCCTAATGGCCACTACGAATATAATAGAATGCCATTTGGACTGAAAAATGCTCCAGCTACTTTCCAGCGACTTATGGATTGAGTTCTTCTTGGTCTACAGGACGTTGAACTCTTCGTATATCTCGATGACGTTGTTATTTTCGCATCATCACTTGAAGAGAGTGGCAAACGTGTTCGACGACTTTTTAATAGACTAGTTCAAGCTAATCTAGTCCTACAATCTGACAAATGTGAATTTTTGAATCTTGAGGTTGCATACCTTGGCAATATTATTGGCAATGGTGGTGTATGTCCAGATCCAAAGAAAACAGAAGCAAAGAATAAGACCAAAGAGTAACTAACATCAGGCAGTTCCTCGGCTTAGCTGGATACTATCGCCGTTTTATTGAAAATTTCTCAGGCCGTGCAAAACCGCTAACAGAACTGCCGAAGAAAGATAATCCGTTCATCTGGACCTCAGCTCAACAAGAGAGTTTTGATGACTTACGTAAAGCATTATGCACATCCCCAGTTCTACAATATCCCGACTTTTCTCAACCCTTCATACTTACGACTGACGCTTCAGATCTCGCTATTGGCGCAGTACTAAGTCAAGAAAAAATTGGCGAGGACAGACCATTAGCATATCTATCGAGACTACTCAAATCGGCAGAAAGAAATTATACAAGAACTGAGAAAGAGTGTTTAGCAGTTATTTATGGTATTTTACATTTTCGACTATACTTATTCGGTCGGAGATTCACTCGTGTATGTGATCACAAACCACTAAAATGGATTGACTCTGTCAAGCCACCTGTTCAACGATTGGTCCGATGGAGAACAAGACTCAGAGAGTATGAGTATATTTTCTATTACAAGCCAGGACGATTAAATTTAAATGCAGATGCATTATCAAGAAATCCTGTTGTCATGATATTACCTGCGACCAAGTCTGAAACGGCTGCTAGACAATCTAGCTCAATCGCCAAACATTTGGAGCGTTTGCGATCATCTGCTACGAACGCGGCAATGGCAAACGCTAGCACTATAAGTGAGAGAGTGAGGTTGCGAAGATTAGCGAGTAACTCTTCATTAGCACCCCTACCTCCAATCCAGCGTGCAAAAACAATTGCCCGAATTCCATCATTCAATCAGAAAAACGTAAGCCTGTTCAATCTCCAAAGCAATCACAGACTACTCAAACCACGGCTTCAGTACCACCAATGGCTCATGGTAGAAGTAGTGCTTTCCCTAGCCTTATAACTAATTGTGTTCCACCTTCCAAAAGTTCTAATAAACCAGGACCATTATTCACGAAAACTCAAGCGACTGATTATCAACTGACGTATGTAAATAATCAAGAGGACGAAGAAACTCCTTCATTAACTGAACCTGTCCAAGTACCACCACCTAAAAATGTTGAGGAAATGTCACCCGGACCGTCTTCAGACAATTAAAACTAATACTGGGATTAAAATGGTGAAAATCCATCATATGAGTCTCCACGACCAGGCGTCCCTGTTAAGGCACCAGAACCTCAGTCCACCAGACCATCTGGTATAACCTTTCGGCATCCTGTAGGACGATCAACCCCTGCAGCTACTTCTGAAGGATCAACATCAGGATCAGAAGTTGATGAAAGAAGACCACTAGGAGCAGCAAGTAGACGATGGGCTAATTTAACACATATCAACGAGAGTCTTTCAAGTACAGATACGGACGAAGAAATCGAAGTACTCCAACCACAACCGATACGAAGAAAATCCGTAGCTAATACTGTCCCTTGCGAATTGTTTTATCCTGGAATGAAAAACATTGAGAGTAAACTAACTCTACATACATCTAATGAAAATCTGACATACTTCAGAGACAACTATTTACACTTCATTTCCGCTAATTGCGAATTTACGACTATTACGTCATGACTATTAATAGAAACGGACAAAATAGATCCTCAAGATTTGAAATTGAAAAAGCCTAAAATTAATCAAGTACTAGTAACACCACACGGTAAGCATAAAATTTTTAGTGCAGTATTGAAAAAGAATCATTTTGACTCATTTTCTATACAAGAATTAAAAGATGTGCTAAAAACTGTCAAAAATGTATTAAGCCATTATAACATAAAAACACTGCGAATCTCGAAGCCAGGAGATATGTTAGAAGGCTTGAGTCAATCAATCGTCACTGACCTTCTCAAAGAATGCCTCAATGACTGTGAATGTTCGTTGACTATTTATCATGGAAGTGTAACAATGCCTGACGAGGATGTCCGTCGAGACATCATCGCAGAGTATCACGAAAGTCTGACTGGTGGTCATAAAGGCATCACTAAAACATATCGAAGAATCCGTGAACGTTTCTACTAGCCTAACATGCGAGACGACGTCACAGAATTTATCTGAACCTGCAGGAGTTGTCAAGAGCAAAAATTAGTCCGAATCAAGACTAAAGAGCCGATGATCATTACTGACACTCCAGTAGAACCATTCGATAAAATATCAATCGATACAGTTTGCCCATTACCTTTAACATCATCAGTTAATATGCATATTTTGACGATACAAGATAATCTCACAAAATATTGTATAGCTGTACCAATTCCCAACATAAAAGCTAAAACGATTGCAGATGCACTTGCACGAAATGTAATTATTCAGTTTGGTTCGCCTCGCGTGATATTTAGCGACCAAGGTCGATCATTTTCGATCATTTATTGGTAAAATATTTCATCATTGGGCTGAAATCTTTAAAATTAAACAGGTTAATACCTCAGGGTATCATCCACAAACGAATGGAGCCCTAGAGCGTAGTCACATCGTGTTAGCAGAATTTATTAAGCATTATGTAAATAAATATGATGATTGGAACAAGCTTGTTCCCTTCGCAATGTTTTCATATAATACTTCGGTACATGAATCCACCGATTTCACTCCTTTTGAACTTATATGCGGTAAAAGAGCTCGTATACCTAGTTCCTCTTCACCACCTGATAAAACCGAGACTTATGGCTCGTATTTACATGATCTAGTCAACCGTATGTATGAAATGAGACAATTCGCGGCCTCTAGTTTAATTAAATCTAAACATCGTTCTAAACGTTACTATGTGTTGTAATAATAATAAAATAAATACATGCCAGGACTGGTTGGTGGTTGGGATATTTGAAAAATACGCATATTAAAAAATATAACAATATTTTTATTTGTCACAGCACATAATATCACTGGGTTACACAATTAAATCGTTGATTTAATTATTTAATACTGTTAAATTGTCTGAGCTCATGAATACGTAATTAATTGAATGCAAAGTATAAAATTGAGCTCGAGTAATTGATTAAAATAATTAAAGTAATTAGTTTGAATTTATTTTGAACACTGATTTGATTGTAAAAAATGTCATGGAAAACAGTAACATGAAATCAGAGGTTACCGAGCGAAGTTTATGATTGAACACTTGAATTGCTATTTTGAATAGCACAAAATGCATGAATAATTGAGTTCATTAATTTATAATATAATTTATCACTGAATTGAATTTAAATGAATGAGTTTATAATAAATTGCACTGAATGGAATTTATTTTATGAACACGTGGTAGCATGATTGCAGAGGCTACTGAGCGAAAGTTAATTTTTAATTTGATCGCAATATTGAGCATAATGATAATTAATTAGTGAGAATATTGAGTCTCTTAATTTAATTGAGCACTGGTAATGATTAATTATTTAATAAAAAAGGCACCTGTGATGTCTCCCTTGTGAATAACCTCTTGAGAAACGTGGTCGTCGATCACTTGAATTCTTGAGTTCTTTTTGTAATTATTTTCTGAGCTCTGGTGCCCAAAATTATAAAAATAATTATAGTTTTAATGAGCTTGATGAATGCTGAATTTAATTAAATTATTATTTTAATTAATTACTCTGAGATGAGCGCAAAATGATAAGATTTAGAATAACACGTGTTATCACTTGAATGTATATTAGCGAAAGATAATGGCGGCCGTCTTCTCGACACAAAGCAGGAAAAAGCAGATGCGCATGCGCCGAGTTGCGCATGATCAAGTTTTAATTTATGAACGAGGCCCCAGTAGGTGCTGCCTCTATCTGCCGGAAGTGAAACTATATTTGAATTTAAATTAAATGAATTTAAATTCTTTTATAGTTTCGATTACGCAACACTATGACGCTCACTTAAACCCCAGTACTTTGAATGTTGGAGATCAGGTTTATGCTATTAAAGACAAACGAAAAGGTCAATTCGTTTCACACTATAAAGGCGCTTCTATGATAGTTGAATTATCAAACAATAATACAGCTATAATAGAAGATGAAAAGGATAAACGATCACTCAAGCATATGGATAAATTAAAAATATGTAATACTATAAAACTTTACTAACTCTAATATTGACACCCAATTTGATTAACATAATATTGTTTTGCTTATCGTTATCTTTTAGTTGTCTTAGATCATCATAGGTATTGTGATACAAACAATGGCTACTGACGGGTTGCTGTTGATTAAAAATATTCTGTAGCTAACGCCAGACCTCACAATAACAATCACAATATTTCAATGAAAATCAACAATAACAAAAGTGAAACTATTGTGTTCAAATACTATCAAGAGAAAACACGAAACGAATATTCTCCTAACAACATTTTTCACAAACGTCTTGACGAACCAATCCACAAATACCCAGCTACCAAAGAAACTCAAACTACAGATAAATTCTGAAGGGAAGGCATCAAAAAAATTACTCATTAATAAGTAAGTAACCAATCGATAGTGACTGAGGTAATCTCACATCACACAAACCACATAAGGAAATAATACAAAATCAGAAGCAAAAAAAAAAGAAAAAAAAAAAACCACACAAAAATCTTTGACTTCTTGATTTACTAACATATACTAAAGAAACACATATATTTCTAATAAGCTAACAATACATATAAATGTAAACTAATATACATAAACCGAACTAAGCTAACCATAGTTTGGATGAAAGATACTAACTCTTACTAACGAAGACTTTATTGAGAAGTTGAAACAAAATAAAAAAAATCTGGGCGTCGGTTGGCCCTGCGGGCCAGCTCCAAAACTTTCCACTGTTATCGAGCTCAAGGAGCTCGAAAACATTAGTGTGGATATATTTTCGAGCTCTTCAAGCTCGAAAATGTTATTACATGCAATTATTTTGTTATGATCTTTTCAAGTTCTAACAAGTTACGTTTTATGCTGATAAATATAATAATTGAAACCATTAGATATATGTCATATACGAATAAAAAAAACCAAATATAAAATATGAAAAAAAAAAAAAAAAATCAATACTTTAACATATATAATATCTTTGCACGATGTGTTTTCATGAATCATTAAGAAATTAAAATATTCTAAAAATTGCTCAGAAATATTGCTAAAGTATAGTTTCGCATAAGCTATAACATACTACTAAATTATAAGATATATTATAAGGTCAATTACGTATAGATTATAAGCGAAGAAACTTTCGAATATATTTTCATTTTATATTTAAGTTGAGCATATATACATGCACTTATCCATGGTATTAATTCATAGTATTCCGATAAGATGTTTTCAGAAATAAAAAACCAATTAATACAACGAAATTTATAATATGAAATAGTAAACCAAATAAACAATATACACTGATAGAAAAACTATCTTGATTCAAGAAAAATTTTTTCTTTCAAATGTGGTTCTTGTTTCAAAATTTTGGATTGTTTTAATTCAAGAAAAAAGTCTTTGAACCAAAAAATTGGAATTCTCGGATAAAGAAAAAAAATTCTTTGTTTGAGAATTTTATTCTTCGATGAAGCCTTTTTTGTTTTGAAACAAAATTCTGTCATATTTCGCTTAAGAATTTCTTGCTCTTGGATTAAGATAGGCAAAATGTAGTTTTATGGCATTACCGACTTGTTTCGAGAATGGCGCGATTTTTAAATCAAGATATCAATTTACTCAGCTTGAAAAAAAATTTTTTTTTTAATTTAAAAATAAAAAATTTTAAAGTGATTTTTTAGGACTACATTCATTTACTTCAGATATGTTGAAGTAGAAATTGATTTAAAAAAAAATGTTTTTTTTCATTACTTTAAAAACATCTTCCATCAAGGAATTATTACTTAAACCAAAAATTTAAAGTTCTTAAAATAATAATACGATATTCTTAGTTGAAGAGACAAGTGGTCTTTCTTAAAGAATTCAATAGTATCGATTGAAAATAATATAGTTTTGGGTCAAGACACGAGAGTTATTCATCAAAGATACAAAATCTTTAGAGCCAAGAAAATCTAAATCAAGACTAGAATTTCTTGTAGCAAAACAATTGGGTTTCTTCAGAAATAAATTCTTGGCTTAAGAAAATGTTTCTTGAGTCAATATAAAATTTCTATCAGTGTACCATAGGATAAGTATATGAATATATGTCTGATATGTTTTTACAACGATATGTAATTTCTATAAATAAGCGATATATGTTTACTCTATGAATTGTAAGTTATTTTAATGCAAGTTACTATCACGCATGCGGAACAGAATATTGGCAGCCATCATGAGCAAGAATTGAATTAGCAGCGTAAATTTTCAGGAGAGACAATCTGGTGCTTTTTCCACAGTGCGTGATATAAGAACCGAAAGGTTTGAAAAGGAATAGCACGATGAAAACGCGTATTATCGTATGGAACTTTCAAATCAGCAGGACAAATTCATGAAACCATTGGGTTGAATCCAAGAAAGTACACCAACATCAACTCAAAACATCTGTGAAGCCACAACCTACAATAAATAAGAGTTCATGACTCAGGACCGAATATAAGTCCACGACTACAGTTTGTAACTGTATGGTCATTCCTCTGAATTTCCAATCACTCATGACGACCTTCGTCATGATTATTTAATGAAATAAATTCGTCAAGATTCCCAGTTCGGGCTATCTATATTTTTCTCAATTTATCTATAAATTGTCTTATTGAGAAGGTTTGCATGTTTAGGTTTCCCACTATATTAAATTGGTGTATTACCGTACGATGGACGGTGTGGCTCAATAAGTTATAGATTAAATTGAACGGAATATAGTATAGTGCCGGATAGCTCAACTGGTAGAGCACTCGGCGCGATACCGACATGGTCTGGGTTCGTTTCCCAGTTCGGGCTATCTATATTTTTCTCAATTTATCTATAAATTGTCTTATTGAGAAGGTTTGCATGTTTAGGTTTCCCACTATATTAAATTGGGGATAACAGAAAAACAAAATGCATCGAGAAAATAGGACAACAGTTAAACTCAACTCATCGCTGAACATAAAAAAACGCCTGGTACTGCAATTAATTATTCAGCAAAATAAACATAGACCTGGCGAATCTTCAGCAGCAACGGTTGTTCACGCTGAACAATTATCGAATCATGGATTAACCGCTTCATCAATTGCAAAACGGGTTAATCACTAGGACTAATTCGGACATCAGACCACTTGATGAAGGCAAAAATGAGTATGGAGTTTTGACAGCCTGTAGCATCTTGAAACACCAACACGCCTCATCAATAAAAATTGAAGACATTCTGTGTACAACAGTGTATAAATCACCATGTCCAACCACCTAACCTACCATTCAAGCACGAGATTCACTTTATTGAAGTCTTTCAACAGCCTTGGCCAAAAAATAAACAATAAACAATGTCGGCCATCTACAAAAAGCAACTACTTAGAGAATTCTGACTCTTTGAGTGAAAGATATTCCAATAAGCCAACAATACTTCCGAGCTTGATCGGTGAATTCTCATGTTCAGTGGGACGAAAAGCAATGCCCTCGGGTCCCCCTGAAAATCTACTCTTTAAATTAGAAACAAGGAAACACTCACGGTAACAAAATCATCATAGTAGACGTATCAGCATGAAGCATCCACTCAGGACCTTCAAGACCTCATCGTAATATACGTAGTTAACGTTTTTAAGAAATAGCTATTCGATGTAAGTTAAACAGTAATCCATATTGTCCGCCTACACTATTTCGTATTTAAGCAAGATTTGCATAAATTGGAGTCATCGAGGGCGATGACGACTCTGGAGGTAGAAGTGTAACGATCGTTACATATGGATCGCGATTTAACCGTACTTTAATTTTTAAAATTTTCTTTTTCATTTTTTGGTATAAAATTAACCTGGAGAATTCGGAGCACACTCACCAAAATATAATAATACATGAGGACACGTACATGCGTATATGTGCATGAGTTTTTTTTGTATATATGTGTGTATGTGTATGCATACTGCCCATATACGGGTACTGACGCATATTGGGTTTGCTCTGAATTCCCACAGGAAGGATGCGAGTATGAACGGTCAAGTTACAAGTAAGAGAGATGTAAATAGAAACAAGCAACTAGAAAATAGTACGCACAACTGCACCACTACGGCCGGTCCCTCACGAAGAATCCACTGACTCAATGTTTTCCAGATGTCCCACATGAGGATTTCTCTTAGTCTTCCGCAGCCGCGAGTCCCTCGTCATCGTAAAAGTCTTAATAAATTTGTCAAAACATTTCCTTGTTTTAGTTCGACTATGAATTATTTTTGCATCTATATACCCGCATACATAAAGTTGGGTCTGAGCAATTCAACTCTATGTACTTATATATGCTTGGATATAAGTATATCTACTTGGATATCAATCTTAATACATCTCTATATCTGCTTATATATGGTTAGATCTGAGCAGATATAATTATATATGCTTATATATAGCATGCTCAAATATTTGGATGTATTCGAATATAAACAGATATAATGAGATCCCGACATATCTGGTTAGATCCAAACGTTTTTTATCGGGTAAATTCATTATTTAAATTTAGACTGTACTTATTATTCTTTCCGAACCGATTAATTCATTAATTTAATTAATATGAATAAAAATTAAAATACTTTTGACTCAAGTATTTTTTTTCATAATGTAAGTCTGACAACGTCGCTTTGAACAGCTGTTCACGTTGATCTAGCTGGAAAGTGTTCAGTTGAATTTTATTTATATCCGAAAAGTAAAAAATATTTGAATACTTATTGATCTCTCGAATAAAAATGCGTAATGCAAATCAATTCAGACACAATAGACGGTTCGCAAGAAAAAGTATAGTTGCTTGGAGAAAAAATATAAGTAAAGGCGTGAAACGATTACACGCTGAGTATAAAAATTCAGGCGTACAATTGCCAAATGGGTGACGAATCGTTGAATTGCCGCAAAAGATCCTGACAATTTTCAGCATCGATTCTTTTTTGGTGGCAAACCTTTAGCTAGGGATGAATTAAAAGCAAGCATCTTACCTATTTTCAAACGAGCTTCTGATTATGCTGAAAAATTAGCTCCTCGTGGATCGAGTCAAAGAAATAAAAATTGCAATGCTGTGATAACATCTAAAGCACCAAAAGCTAAGTACTACAGTGACTCACACGGAGAGAAGAGAATCGTAATAATTACCATTCTACATGGCAACCAGTCCTATTTTTTAAAGCATCGGAATCATTACTATGTAACATTGGAATGATTATCATTCTTCTGGTAATATTTACCATACTACATAGTAATTGTGATACTGGTAAATATTACTTTGTAGCATAGTAATCAAAGCCATGCTAGAATGGTACAGAGTCCCATGCTGAATAGCGTGAAAGCAGTTTCAATATTAAGCGTTGCTATATAGATATACATCCAATATATAACCTGTACATATATTAATCTCAATTACTACTTATATCAATGAATATTGTTTTAATGAACATTATCAATCATACGAAATTTAAGTATTATTTGACAAAGTATCATTGTCTATTGTATTTTGATTTGAAATGTTATTCTACTACACGTATCGTCACTGCTGCAGACGGAAAAATATATATTCCAAAGCGCTGGATTTAATATTTTTAATTTAGATAATTGTTAACTTCCTCTACATTAATAATTCATAATTAATAATTTTACTTACAATAAAATAT
This sequence comes from Microplitis deprimator, assembly GCA_964016945.1. Classification (NCBI taxonomy): domain Eukaryota; kingdom Metazoa; phylum Arthropoda; class Insecta; order Hymenoptera; family Braconidae; genus Microplitis; species Microplitis deprimator. The sequence continues at coordinate 7,651,409 of OZ024714.1, read as the reverse complement.
TAATTAAATGGATTTTCAATAAATAATTGAATTATTATAATATTTTTCTAATAAAACTAACCCATATTAAAATACATCTATGCTAATGTTAATATTTATTATTTTATTTAAAAATTTCTTAAATCAGTTAAAAATTTATTTATTATTAATTAAATAACCTAATTTTTTAATTATAAAACCTTATTTTAATATTAACCTTACTACCTTCAATTGAAAGCAGCTTCAATTCCAATGTAGCATAGGAATGATTCCAATGTAGCATGGTAATCATTACCATGCTAGCATGGCTAGCGTTACCATTACACATCGGACAAATTCCTATGTCAAATAAATAATACGGCTAAAAAACTTGCGTTACCATGCTACATAGTAATAATTACTATGTTACATTGGAGAATATACCATTCACTTCTCTCCGTGCAAGTTCCAGTGATTTTTGTGTTGCTGCAGGTATGTCAAGTGGATTTAGGTACAAATTATGTAACCAGAGTTAATTCGACTTTAGGTTTATCTCCAATGAAAGCAAAGTCGTTATCATTTCGGGTACAACGAGATGCAAGAAAGAGGAAAAGAAATACACTGATTAAAACTGTTGAATTTAAAACAAATCGTCGAGCCCTTTTTCGGAGTCGAAAAAAACTAAATGCATTAGCTGAAGCTCGTGAAGGAATAACTTATGAAAGTAATAGTGAAATTGGTGCTAGTCTTGAGTTGACTGAAAAAGCTATCCACTGCAGTGCTCCTACCATTGAAGATGCCACTGAACTTGTAATAGTTGACATAGAGACTACTGGACTAAAATTGACTGACGAAATAGTTCAAATTGCTGCTCAGTGTAAAGATAAAACTTATAATCCATACATAATGCCCTCAGGTAATTTTTCAGCTGGCGCATCAGCTATTACCGGACTTACTTTAGAAAATGGCCAACTGCTTAAAAACTCAGTTATTCTACAAACAGTGTCAATCAAGCGCGCTATCACTGGATTAATCAAATTCTTTGAATCAGTTAGCTTCAGTGTCATGTTAGCTGCTCACAATGGCCTTAGATTCGATGTATCCAAGATTCTTGCACTAGTAAAACAAATGAAATTGATGAAAGATTTTCAATCTGTAGTAGCTGGTTTCACTGACACATTAACTTTCTTGAAAAAACATCTGGATAAAAGACGTACTGAAAAAAAAAGCTTCGCTCAAACTGCATTGGCTGAAGATTTTCTAGGCACAGCATTTATAAAGGAAGCAGCCCATGATGCTTCTGCTGATGTGTCAGTGTTGCAACAACTTCTCTATCATAAAGATATTAATATATCTTTAAAAGACTTGATTCAATTTGGTGTAACAGTGGATAGCATTCTAAATGCTAAAAATCAGAAAACTCAGTTAAAAATTTTGAAAGATATACTGAGTGTATTACAGGCTGATAAAAAAACCGAAAAAGGAAAAAAATATGGAATTTCGGTTAATATGGTTACAAAAATAGCGAAAGCTGTAATGACTATGACTAATTTAAAGAAAACTTATCAAGAAAATGGGCTGGAGGGTTTGAAAATTTTATTAAGCCAAACCATTGAACAAAAACCTCGAGTGACTACAAGACATCAAACTATTGTTACTATTCAAAAGAAATTAGATGAACTGATTAACAGTCATGTGCAATAAATCAGCTTAAAAATTTATATTTAAACTATATGAATGTTGTGTTGTTCTAATGTTTTAAATGAATATTTTTAATTTTATATTTTCTGATAATCTAAATATCGTTATTACTTTAAAATAATTGATGTTGTTGTTGATTCGCACGTATAAAGCTATGAAGCTAATATTATCAACGTTTGTTTTTAATTTATTGTTTTTATATTAATTTAAAAAATTTATAATAAATTTACAAATGAGTGATAGAAATTATTTTTACTGACTCAAAATTATTTTACTCCTGCTTACTATGTGTAATACTTTGTATTAATATGTTATATTAAAAAATATTTGTTTAATTTTTTTAGATTACCGCAATTATAAATTTAAAAATAGAATAAAAAATTGTCATAAAATATGATATGCATCTGCAGAAATAATTAGTTATGTTTTTAATTTTAAAAGTTAGCGCGTTTTATTTCTTGCGAAGCTGCCGCACTCATCTGAGTCACGTAAATAGATTATTTTTCATCATGGCGGGTAAATTTTTTTGTGAATTTTCTGTGCTTCTTATTAAAATATTTTTAAAATCATTCGTCAGAACACTTTTTAACTATTTTTAACGTATTCTACGATAGTTAATTAATAGAGAGAAAAGTTTTTTGTTTTTTTATCTATCTAAGGAGCAACTACATAACTCGATACAAGGGTATTTCATCTACGTTTTCTGTACTCTGTATATTAAATTACGATATTTTAATAATGAATTACGCAAAAACTGTTCGTCAGATGTACCTGAAGAAATTAATTTATACCTATTTGATATTAATTAATAACAAACTAAAAGTTGATTTTAATCTAAATGTCGCAGTAATGTCCGAACAACCTTAAGGCTATAAAATAAACGTGTTTACTCCCAGATAAAAATATGAAATTTATAGAATCTTCACCTTTTACCTTCAACTTCAAATGTCTGCAAAGCTCGTTTTGTTATTTTCATTCTTGGTACGTGTGCAGACGGTTATTTTGAAGTAACAATCAGCTTGATTTTTTTATGTTATAATTCAGTAATTTTATTTATGATTGACAAATTTTCTAGTAAAAACTTATAAAAAGTTATATATTACCATCTTATTTTCATCTTCTGTTGGTTGTATTGTTTAAGAATCTCTGCAAGACACTGCTTTATCCAAAAAGACTTAGTTTAATATTATACGGAAGAAAAAATAAGTGCTACAACAGAACACATCCGGTGGAAGCAACAGGATAAAATTTCGTTGCAGCAACAGAACACATCCTGTGAAAGCAACAGGATTTTTCCTGTAGAAACAATACGATAAGAAATAAGCTTCATGTTTCAATATATTTTGTGAGCATAAAAAAATTCAAATTTTGAAAAATTTTTTTTTTTTGCAGTCTTATACTTTGTGAATATTTAGGGCCGCGCTAGCATACGCATATTATTATTCATCTACAACTAAAAAAAGTGAGGTCTACTCACACTATCTTTCCAGAATTTTAATTTTTTTCCAAATTTTGAAAATGTTACTATACTGACAAAAACAAATCGGTACATGAAACTTTTTTCTTAACCTGTTGATTTCAGAGGAAAAATCCTATTGCTCCAACAGGATTCGTCCTCTTGCGCTCACAGGATGTTAACTGTTTCTGTATCATGAAAATCCTGTTGCTGCAATAGGGATTTGTCCTGATGCTCCCACAGAACTGCGTCCTGTTGCAGCGCTAATTTTTAACTGCCACTAAGAAAATTGAAAATTTTCTAAAATTCGGCAAGTTATTGGTTTCGATCCAGTTTTCGAAAATTAAATTTCTATCAGATCTTGACGTTTTAAGGTTCTAGGAAACTATTCTAAGTTCAGGATGATGTCCGAGTGTATGTATGTGTATATGTACGTACGTACGTATGTAAATATTCTGTAACTTTTGTTCGGATTAATTAATTCTGATCGTCACGGCAGCATTCGACGCAGCTTGTTAATTTCTACAAGTTGTGAAAGTTTGAGCTTGATCGGTAGAGTGCGTTCGGCAATATCCCAAAAATAAAATTTTTTCAATAATGTTTCTTTCAGATAACTTTTAATGTGTTCGATGGATTAATTCCAAAATCTGATCAGCTCTGAGACTTTATAAGCTGCGTCAAATGTCACCTTAACCATCGAAATCGGATCATTCATTCAAGGTTTCGGTTAAATCGTTCGCGCTTTCTGACACCTAAGACATCTGTTTTTGGCGATCCCCCATCCATCGAATGAGTAGAAGCTTTCTGGTCCGAGTTGTATGGTGATCAACCGAACGTGAATCGTGACCCTCCAGCGGTTAACGACTTCGAAACATTTTGTCGAGAACACCGCAATGATAATGCTGATAAAGAGAGCACTGAAGTCAGCATGGAAGAAGTTAATTCAGCGAAGAAGTTCGTTTGTTCATTCGTATGGATGACCTGAAGGTATATGTTTCTGATAAGAACCACCTTTAGACAACCTTAAACATCGTAGGAGCGTATACACGGGATGTCAGCATGTCTTTTGAGTTGGAAAAGTGTGCGGTTGTTAATCTGGAGGAGGGTACGTGTTCTGGTTTGCGTGAAGATATCGAGTCAGTAGATGGGAGCGTCATTAATCATCTTGACGCCAGAGAGTCGTACTAATATCTAGGGATTGACGGGAGTCCTATGCAGGACGTATTGAAAATCAAAACGACCCTACGCATCGACTATGTGTGGAGACTCCGGAAAATCTGGTCATCAGAACTTTCCGGGAAAAGCAAAGTCGCCGCAACAAACATGCTTGCTGTCCCGGTACTTCTCTACTCTTTTGGTGTCCTTAAATGGGCCTGAAAAGAGCTCAGAGACCTCGATATCAAGACACGCAAAGTCATGAACATCAATTGGAGCATGCACCCTAAGTCTTCAGTCACCAGATTATACCTTTCCCGGCACTTCGGAGGGAGAGGTCTACAAAGCTTGAAGTGTCTACACGACCGTTTGGTTTCAGGTCTAACATACGAAGTTGTCAATTTCACTGCAGATGATGGCGGCTTCCTTATGCGAATTGTTCATTGTCATGAGAATGGGCATAAGGGAGCATTTTTATATAAGGCAGCAACGTACACGGCAAAATCCCTTGGTCTCGGAAAAGTAAACCCTCTTATTGACCTCCCTAAGGAGGAATTCAAGAGGGTCATTAGCAACGCTGAGCAGCAAAACTGTTCTGTACACACATGGCCAAGTACATGCATAGCGTGTTTTTTAAACACGTGCGTGATCATGGCTTGTCCACCCAGCTGACGTTTTCTTTCCTTAAGTCAGCTGGCCTGATGTCCGAGACCGAAGGATATACTTTTGCCTGCCAAGATGGCGTAATCAACACTCTCGAATACCGTGCTAAAGTGCTCCAGATGCAGCTACATGACACTATGTGTAGGGTATGTAAGCGACATCCTGAGACGCTTATGCATCTTTTGTCAGCATGTCCTGTGTTGGCAAGAAATGCATACATCCAGCGTCATAATGCTGCTCTGCGAGTACTTTATTACCACCTTAGACATACGCACGGTATCGATAAAATACTAGTGCTGCCTTATCTACCAGGAGATATTCCGCAAGTTGTTGAGATTGACTGTTGCCATATTTATTGGAACGTGTCATTCGCAACAACGCGGAAAATCGACCATAATAAACCTGATATTGTGCTATTCGATAAAACTACCCCCGAAATTTATGGCATCGAGTTTTCAGCACCTGCTGAATGTAACATCACGGTTAAAGAGGAGCACAAACACCAGATATTTCAGGATGTCCTTTTTGAAATTGGCAAACTTTACCCAGGATAACGTGTCAAACTTCTCGTCCTCATTGTTAGCGCCCTAGGAGGGATGAAACAGTCATTCGTGTCTAAGTTAGCTAGAATACCGACTTGTTCAAAGCAAGTTGAGCTTCTGGCGTCGCGGATGCAGAAAGCTGTTATCCTCGGATCCCTCCGTTTACTTAAGCAACGAAACTCGGCCAGCTGACTATCTTGTTGATACAGCATTGCAGCGGTAACGATTTGGCGCAATTAGCACCCCATTATTTTCACCTACATCATGATCTACCATAACACTATTACTATACAGGGGCGAGCGCTTATCAGCTGTTTCACCCTGTCCTATAACCCCGAACACTCAACAGCAGTTCGAATTTCCTTGAAGTTTCCTGCTAATTTTCCTACTATTTACCTGCTATTATAAATATAATAATATGGAGGACAAAGGCAGTTATCGGCATCGGGATGAGTTTTGAATCGCGAAAATTAAAAGAATTAATAATATATAAAATAAGCGACGACCAGGGCCCGACGGAGGTCTATAGACACTTCAACGAGGCCAAACCTAGATCAAATTTAATAATTAAAAATTATTTTCATTTTTAATCAATTTGGGGTAATTTCCCAAAACGTAACACTTTCTTGGCCCAAGTTTGGGTTGCCATTGTAACGGCCAAGTCTAGGGTTCCCTGTCCTGGCCCAAGTCTGGGTTGCCATTGAATGGCCAAGTCTACGTTACCCAGTCTTGGCCCAAGGTTGGTTTGCCATTGAATGGCTAAGACAGGAGAACTTAGTCTTGGCCCAAGCCTGGGTCGCCATTAAATGGCCAAGGCTAGGTTACCCATTCTTGGCCCAAGCTCGGGTAATGATTGGGATGGCCAGGACTGAGTACCCAATCTTGAGCCAAGCATTGGCCAATATAGGTGTGCCAAAGCTAGGTCCCCCTATGCTGGGCCAAGTAGGGCCCCATCGTTCAACTCTGGCAGCTCCTGCATGAGTAATTAATATTGAAACTGTTTGCTTCAATAAATAGAGATTTATATTGAGAAAGTGCTTTCATAGATTAATTTTAACTCAAAAAAATTAAGAATAAGACGCTGCATTACCCATGCTGATCGTAAGAAACAATAGAATTAGATTCAGAAATAGCTACAGATTCTGAGATTTCCAACATTTAATAAGAATAAGCATTGTCAAGTAATACTCGCCGTGACATAGTTTCACGGCACATGTCTAAAGAGAAACGTCTATGACAAATGCGATGTTTGTGAAGTGCATAAGGTGGAATATTTTTAATTTGATGGGTGCAGACTATTAACGACTTCCACATCGAAGCGCGTATTTCATTTATTGGAAAATAATGACATATTTTCAATTAAGTTTGAAAAATTTCAACTTCTCATTTATATGATTGACCAAAACAAGTATATTTTGTCTCCTTATTAGTGGTGTTATGTCCAGGTAGCGGGTACCGATATGGACAATTTATTATTATTTCTATGTTCGGCCCTAGTCTTTCGACCAATAGACCGGGATCACACTGAGTAATTATCTGGAAGGATTTTTGAAATAAAAGATTTTGGGTATACGTATTAACTACTATATATTATACAAAAATAAATTCCAATGTTATGATTACAATAGATCTCGAAATTAAATTATTTTATAAAAGTATTAAGTAGCGACCCGCCAACGCTAATCATACAGACAGGAATTACCATGAATTAAAAATATAACGGAGATATAAGGTGGCCACGTGCCTACTTTTACTCGTAGAATTAGAATTCTTACAATTTACTTTTTACCTATTTTAAGTACTCTTTTGTTGATAAATATTTTCAGTTATTCTAAAAGAAAGTACTTCTAGATGGCTTTTGACCCTTGTAATTACTTGAGGATCATTAAAACTACATTTAGATGTTTGCTCCAACATTTCAATAAATGTCCAGGCAAACAAATCTAAATCTTTTAAAAACATTCTCAAAATTACATTATATCTTATCTCTCTAGAGTTATTGAAGAAATTAAAATTTGGTCGCCAGACAAAATTTTAATTAAATAATATAATAAAATATGAAATATAAACTTGGGAATAAAATATGATGTACAGCATTTCGCTGGACGTAACAGTGGGTATACGATTATCGTTCTCGTTACCATATAAACAATTATATAATTAAATATAACACAAATAAGAAAACAATCGTTTATTTGATGTCTTTAATTTTCCTAAGTTCAATGTTACCTAAATAAATAAAATCAACCTTATCTTTCAAGTGTGCGATTTGGCACAGTGGGTACCAGATCAAACTTCAAATTCAAAAGTCCCGAGATCGAGCCTACGAGTCTGTGGAATTTTTTTTCTTTCGTAATAAAATCTGTGGATACATCATGGGACCATCGTGGTTATGCGGCGGGACCATCGTGGGTACACCGTCTAATCACGGTGGGTTCCCTGTAAAATCACAGTGGATACACCGTGTAATCACGGTGGTTACACTGTGGAACTACGGTGGGACCACGGTGGGTTTACCGTGAAATCACGGTGGGTACACCGTAGAACCACGGCGGTAAAATAGCACAAACCCACCGTGTAACCACGGTGGATCCATAGAGATTCCGCGGTGTTTCCACCGTGATTCAAAACAGCCAGGGCAGATATATTCATTGCACTTAAAGACCATCAAGACGATGTCTAGCCCGTGGAATTGAGGAAAGTAACAATCTGGTCATACTAACTCGTCACATCGACACTCAGTCAATGCAGTCTATGAAGTTTAAGAAAGATTTAAATTATAACTAGAAGAAGCCGCAAGACGTTCTTTTATACCATTAAATCAATTATACAGTGGGATTGCAGCTTTGTAAGTTTTTAAAGGAACTTGACAAAATTAACTTTATCAACCTCAAATTTATTTTTATGATATTTCAGATTTCCTATAAATGTAACCACGGCTGTTTCTTCTGAAACTATTAGGCGTCATATGAATATTGCGCGCACACGGAGAAAAAAGAACAGTAACCATTACTGCGCAGAACAGTAATCCAGTCAATTAAATAAATATAAGTGTAGTAAAATATGCTTTTACTATACTTAATCTTTCACCCAAACACGCTCATTGACTAGATTACTGTTTTGCGCAGTAATGGTTACTGTTTTTTTCTCCGTGCAATAGATTTGTTCCTGCAATTATTAAGACATATGATCAATTAAGACTTACACCATATGACCCAAACATCCGTCTTCTGAGACGTTATGCTAATGACAGTATGATTGAAGTTGTAAACGTCAATAACAAAGCAATTATTTTAGGTGATCCTAAATTTATCACTTTTTTTGAATTTGACACAATTTTTATCATTACGACAACGACCTTAATTCAGTGATAAATAATACACGTCTATTGACGTACATTGCTGCTCAGTACAACAACAATGTAAGTTTTTTATAAATTTTCATTAATTAAACTAAAACTAAACATAATCTTGTGCTTATAAATTTTATGTTTTACAGATATTTCCAATAATAACTATTTTGTGGTCTGAAAGAAACCAAATTACTTCTACAGACGTTTTTGACGAAATCCGTCGGGTATTCATAACTGGCGATTTAGAGGTAATTTGTGCAGACTTCGATTTAAGACATTGTGCTCAAAATGCTTTTCTAAATGCACAAATAATTGCAACATACGATAGCTTTTGTCGTGTAAGACAATATTTCTAATTAATCAAAAATATATAAGTATACTTTAAATAACAGACTTAAAATTTTAATTTTTTTTTATTTATCAGATTGAGAACATTTCAAACCGGGAATTCATTCAAAATGTCATGAACATCATACTTCTACCTGCAGGTGAAGCAGAAAATGCTTTTCTTGAGTAAGTTAATCATTTACATCCCATGGTACGTAATGAACTCAATCAATTCATTAATTACATCAACAATGTGTGGATTCAAGGAAATATTATGGATTCAACAAGCTTATTTAATACTGCGATGGGACTCCCTAATGTGGGAATTTTATTAACTCGAGATTTTCAGAATCATTTAGGGACAAATCCAACAATTTGGAACTTTTTGAGTTCTAATGAAATGATTTTAAATAAATAATTAAAAATTATTCACGAGTAATTTTATAATTGTAATAATTTAAATTTGCTTTTTTAGAAAAATATATTCTGTATATCAATGCAGCCAAAAGTGATTTCAGAAAATTACAAGAAAATCTCGTTACAGTCATTACTCAATTCCTTCAAGCTCATCATTTATGCATTGAAAAATTATTATTAAGATGTTTATGGTAATTGTTGACACGTCAAGAAATTGCTGCTAATAGAAAGAATGATACACCTACAACAAAATTACTTTAACGATCTAATACATAGCGCCGAATTATAAATTGATGAACAATTAGTTATCAACGAAGTACAAAATAATGGTAATATATAAATAATTATCAACTAACAATCGCATTATATATTAAAATTCTAATAAAGAGATAGTCTAGTAAATAAATACAGGTATTGCACTAAATATGCTTAAAAACCCATATTATTTATAAAACAACATATCCCAAGCGGTATGATACATTTTAAATTGTTATTTTGCATCATTTGTAAACAAAACAAATTGTTGACTTATTTTATGCTGTTTAGGATGATGTGTTAAAAAAATATTTAATGTTTCAATAATACAAATTTTAATGATTAATTCTTTTTAATATTAAATAATTTGATTCTTTACTTTCAGAAAATCGAGAAGTTGGTGATGAAAATGAAAATTTAGAAGACGTAGACGACGAACCTGGTGAGTTCGACCTTTAATATTCAAATTTAATTCTCAATTACTTTTTATTTTCTTCTGCCCGACCATGTATAATACCTAACTTATAAGGAAAGTAGTTATTAATTAACTAAGTATGTTAAATTGAAACATGAAACTATGGCATTTATTCAAGAAAGTCACTTTACAAAAGAATGAATGAAACGATGCGCAATAAAATTATGTATGACGGATGAAACTGACTCAACTAAATTGACTTAGATCAAATTATAACTGACTCGACTAACTAAACAAAACTGACTTGACTCACTTTATAACAATTGACTCGACTAACTTTACTAAATAAACGACTCCTCAAAGATTAAATTATTACTTTACAAGTAAAATAGTTAACTCGACAATTAACAAAACGACTCACCTACTCCAACAATCTCCAACCATAACCAGTCCTCTTCTTTCCACCGATCCGTTTCCTCCATGACCAAGATCTCCAACCAGTTCCTTTTAAGTCCACCAATCCATTCCAAGTCGTTCTAAATACCAGGTCCAATCGAAAATTATAATTATATTGATTGAGTCGTGGCTCGGGACTCACACCTTTACGTATGTTATCTCTAGTCACAAGCCCCGACGGCGTTAGCACAATCTTTTATCTTGGGACATATCCGTTACCCGCTGTAAGCGACGAGAACATTTGTTTGATGATTCAAATAAATGTAAAAACTTTATTTAAATAAATGAATTGATTTTTAATTAATGAAATCAGACGGGAACGTCACACCTCCGAACTAAGAAAACCGCAGTGCTTCTGAAAATGTAGTGCCACTTATATAAAATTTAAATTATGTTCATGCCAAACAACAAAACAAATTATCAGCGATTCGATATAAGCCCAATTTATTCCTTTCAATTGCTTCTATATAATTCAAGATTGTTAATTGTCGTCCCATTGACCCAAACTCGAGATGTAGCGTGATTCCCTTTAATTCGTTATAGCCTAAGTTCTTAAATTACTTGAAGTTATTTATGATTATTATTACTATTTTTTTTTTTGACTTGTTCATGGATGTTAGACTACTTTAGTAAGTTATGAGAAAAACAAAAAAAGGAGAAATGTAGTTTCGAGCGTTTAGCCCGGGTTGTAATAAATAAATATTAACTTTTTCGTTTTGTAACGGACTGTTTGATAATTTACATTCTCCCACATCCAGCAGCGATAACGTCGAAGTATTCATAGAGGATCCGCCACAGTCAAATCCTACTAAGGCCCGGGAAAGGTGAAGGGTCGCCAGCAGAAGGCGGCCATCTGAAATTAGATTCTTGAAATTCTTAATTTGTTAAGGTATACTAACTTCAACTCCCCATTTATTTCTATTTCAGCCGTTTCGTTTGGCCCTAGCGCGATAAGTTTGTGCGGACCAATGTACTGCGGATCACTTTTACCCTTCCTAGGTTCCAGTAACAAAAATACTCTAGTTTCAGGTCTAAAATTTTGAGTTTATTTTCTTGTCATAATAAAATTTCGACCTCTGCTATTCTTCACCTGTTTTCCCTGGCAACTGCTTTTGTTTCACTTATGTATCTAAACAGTTGTTGTAAGTACGCCGAATAGGTTTCGTTATTTTCCTCAATGGTTCCCAATCGAGAAGAAAAACGGGATAATTTCCCGAAAACTAGTTGGTATGGAGTTAATCCTGTGCCTTTACGTTCACTGACATTATATGAAAATGAGGCTAAGTCTAGGAGTTCATCCCAATCTTCCTGCTCGTTTATACATTGCTTTATGTATTCTTGCAATACATGGTGGGATCTTTCCACCGAACCATTACTTTGAGGACTATAGGCAGTTGTATGATACTGCTTACTTTTATATTTTTTGCTATGGTTTTTAATGAACTAGATAAAAAATTAGTACCTTGGTCCGTTAATATGGCCTTCGGTGGTCCAAAATAACAGAACCATCTGTTTACTAGAGCAGATACATAATAGTAAGATACATAATATCTAGTCCAATTTTATCGAACCCTGCGTCGGGGGTATCCACGAGGACCATTGGTTGCCTTGTTTTTACTGAGATAAATGGTTATTTTAACGCTCGTATCTGAAAAGGCATCGAGTAATTCTTGTTGGATGGTCAACCAATTTATTTCGTCTATTTTTTTTTTGTTTTAGCTACACTTAAAGATTGCAAACCAATTTCGCCTACCGTGTTACATGCTCTTACCAAAGTTTCACGGATATCCTTGACGGAAATCTGATCTTCATTTCTGTACTTGGGAACTGCCAAAATGCAGCGTTTATTCCCCTTGCAAGGAATTACCGTGGAATGGCAAAAGGTTAATTGATCTGGAATTTGTAAGATATTGGCGAGTTCGCAGCTTCCATCGTCGCACGGTTTTCCTTATAGGTTAAAGAATATTAATACGTTGTCGGACTGCATCGACAGTCGGTCGCGGGTCTCGCGTACATCTGGTGCTATTTTGCAGGTTTGGGGTGTTATGAGACAGTGGCCTATTCACGGTGGCCTATCCTCGGAGGACTCACCTGTCTAAAGATCCGCTATCTGCTCATCACTCACATCGACATCCATTCTATCTCCTCCATCCTCTGTCTGTGGAACATCCACAACCCCTCCGTCGCTAGATTCGTCCGAGGGAGGAAGGGCCACGTCCGCTCCACACATCGACTGCCGACCTAGACTCTGTTCCCGATTAATTTCTTCTCTTTCATCTGCTATGTCCGTTTGCTCGTCATCGGAGCAGACTATTTCACCTCCCTCATCAGCCGTGTCTGTACACTCGCTGTCAGAAATGGTCGGTGATTGAGGTGCCCTTGATGGTCCCGGTTCATATATTCCTCTAGCCTCCTGTGTGAAGAACTGGTGGCGGTATGGGCCGTTGTCGTGCTTTAAAGACGTAATGAAGTGGAGGAGATTTATATTTGCGATGCCCTGTTTCCGAGCTACTACTATCCTCGCAAGTATCGTTAAGAGCTCGGGTTTTCCAACGAAGATTGTACGGTTTACGAACCCGTTTACCCCGTAATGTTGGTTCTTGGCGACTCTCACGAGCTCATCTGGATCGTCCACCGGATAGCGCAAAAGAGAATCTACATTTGAATTCACGCGGCCCGGCTTGTACACTATTTTATAAGTATAATCTCCCATATTCAAGTGCTATCTCACTAAACGAGAATTTGGTGATTTTACCGAATTTATCCACGTAAGAGGCCGATGACCAGTTACCAAAGTGAAATGACTCCCATATAGATACGGTCGAATCTTATTTACGGCGTAAACTATCGTAAGCATTTCTTTCTCTATCGTAGAGTAGTTGCGTTCTGCTGAATTTAATAATCGCGATGCAAAGGACACTGGCTTGTCCTTGTTAATTTCCCCCTGACTTAAGCAAGCTCCAATGCCGTAATCGATAATGCTACGATAATAGCCAGTGAGGCCTAAAAATTCTCGGATTTTCCTTATTGAATTTGGTACCGGGAAATTTTTAACGGTGTTTGTTTTCTATGGATCGGACTTAACGCCATTTTCGGATATTATGTGGCCCAAATAATTTATTTCATTCCTAAACATTACATTTATCAGGTTGCAGTTGTAGACCCGCTTTCTGCAATCTCACGAATAATTCTTCGATTATGGCGACGTGTTCCTCAAAAGTAACAGAATAAGTAACAATATCATCTATATAGACGAATACACCCTCACCCAGCATTCCCGCTAGCACCTTATTCATTAGTTTTTGGAATGTCGGAGGGGCATATCTCAACCCACACGGCATTCATACACATTTATAATGCTGGCCTGGTGTGGAAAAAGCTCTTTTGCGGATGTCGTCTGGATGGATTTTTATTTGGTGGAAGTCACTCACCAGATTAAAAGTTGAAAAATATTTTGCTTTACCGGTTTGATCGATGATTTCGATAATATTTGGCGTAGGGTAATCGACAGTATAAGTTTTATCGTTTAAATCTCTAAAATCGATCAACATAGGCCACTTTTTGTTGCCAAATAAATGTTCCTTTTTCGGGACGATCCGTATTGGGGAACAACAGCCGGACACCGAAGGTATAATAATACCCTTCTTCTCTAACTCTTTTACCTGCTTTGAGATTTCCTCCTTGTGTATTGGAGGAAAGCGATATTGTTTTTTAAAAACTGGCTGATCGTCAGTTGTGATGATCTGATGCAAGATCTCGTTTGTTGCACCAATATTTTCGTCAGGTAAATAAAACAACTCCTGGTTTTTACATATTAAGTCTCTGATTTCCGTGCGTTGCCAGTCTGCTAATTGATCAGTAAGATGCACAGATTCGTATACTTTACGCGCTCACTCTCGCAATTCTGCAGAAATTGTGAATACTTTAGATTAGCTAATTTTTGGAGCTTTTCCGGCGTCAGAAGAAGTGTCTTTGACCCGCCGTAAATTGATACTATTCTTGCTATTAGCCCTTATTGCTTTGTTGCAAGAGGCTCCTTCAGCAGATCGATTAGAGTTAAGCTCGCATTGGAAATCATCAATTAATTTTACCGGCTTTAATAAAAAATCGCTTTCGTCCACCCAGAATGAGGGTCTCAAATCAATGACAGGTTTTTGATTCAGAACTTCGTGGTCTGAATTATTGTATGCCCGCAACAGTGTATTGCTGTTATCATTGACTTCGAAGGTGCCGCCTATTTCGACCTCGGTGGCGCAATATATACGTGGCACGTACCCATAGTCAAAGAAGTCGGCAGTGGTTTTAACATTTATAACGGACACGGATCTCGGTGGCAATTTCAAGTTCTCAGTTTCAAAAAATGGTACTTCAATGTCGTAGAATGTGAATAACTTGCAATCGAAGAAAACTCTAGTGCCATATTCGTTGAAAAATTTTGCACCCAATATGGCAGGGTGGGCTGTTGAGAAGTTATTTTCTACTACGTTAAATTCAATCTCATAGCCGAATAATTCTACAGAGGTTTTTCCTATTGTATACACTGGGTTTTTATTAATACCCAATAAGGCCAGATTAGAGTTTTCGTCGATTGATTGTGGTTTACTTAAAGCACCGATTTTTATAGTTTACTTCGGAATCGGTATCGAGCATAACCGTTATCGAATTTTTAATGTCAATACTTTTTACTCAAATTGAGGGTGCCTTTGTTTTCTTTAAATTTATTCTTACTGTTGAGATGTTGGCTGATTGTTCGAATCTTCCGGCAGGTTTTGATAATTGCTCGGGCTCCCGTAGATCCCGTCGTTGTTTTTCCTCGGGAGATTCGATTTTACTGATTGTCCAAATCGGGTTTGGATCAAAGTTGAAAACTTTATACAAGTACCTAGGCCATGATTAGTGTTACCGCAGCAAGGACACGGATCCTTGGTTTTCTCAGGTTTTTGGTTACAGGAATTTGAAGGGTCCCAGTCCTTATCTTTTCTAGATCCTTCCCGAATTCTTACCCTGATTTTGAACATTAGAATTATCCCTATTACTATTATTGTTACGGACAGTATTACTGTTTTTAGCAACAAAGCCGGTTATGAGCTTCTTATAACACTGTTCCTCGACGTGATAACGACCGCTGCAAAACTAGCATTTGAGGTCCTTCTTGAGAGCCCTACCGGATTTTTCATTAGTGTCGGTACCTCGATTACCCTGAATATGAGTGACAGATGCAATAGGCCGAGCAACTGGTAAAGCCGGTACTTGAATTTCGAATCGTTTGTTATTAGCTTCTTGGTTTTGAATAACGTCTATTGCTGACGCGTATGTTTGCTCTAAATTCTCATGAGGTCTAAGCATACATTGAACTTGAAGCAGCGTAGGAATGCCATTAAGGAAAGCGGAAATTGCATCCTTTTCAATTTTAAGAGTCTCGGTCGCGGTCAAATCATCGCGTTCAGATCTCTCAATATTCATTATATCTCGATAGATCGTACGCGCTCGATTGACATAAGAAACGATATTTTCGTCTGATCTCATAAGAATATTTTCCATATCAGTTTTATATTGACTTGCCAATCAACGCTGGTCGAAAACAGATCGCAAAAGGTTATCAAATTCTTGCAGATTACTGTAATCCTTACTCTCCGCCGCAGTGCGGGCCTCACCTTTAAATTTGACACACGAGGGTCAAAAACATAAACTTCGCGCTTGATGGGAGCATAGAGCAAGGGCGTCTGCAGGATCTGATAAAATCCGAGACCGTGAAACTTGAGCCATCAAACATAGGAACGTAAGATAACGCGTCCTTAATAATGATGTTTGCGCCCGTTGATTAGTTGATTGAAGCGGCGTTCGGTGTCGTATCCGGCGCGCTGGTTTTAAGTTCAGCGATTTCTTTTTTTAATAAGTCTACTGCAGAAAGCAATTTCGAAGAGTTTGATTTATATTGCTTGAGCTTGTGGGCCCAGTTCTGCAACAACTCCGCATTTTCCCGCAACTTGTTATCTTATGCCTCGAGCTCTGACTCCTTTTAATTTAATTTATCCTCTATTTCAGATAGTAGTTTAGCGAGTTTATTTACAAAAATCTCCCGACTATTTAGCCCGCCATTGCGGGTTTCTAAATGCTCAAATTGAATGTTTCTAGCATTAAGCAATAGTTCTCCTGATTCCGCTTTCTTTCGCGAGAGCTCACGCATCCCATGATCCAGTTCGACTTCATGACGCTCGAGTTTATGTACTCGCTGTTTGTATTCGATTTCGCGTCTCCGCACAGTTTTGTCACTTTCTGAATTATTTATTTAAGCAAGTTCACGTTGTAAGATTTCTATTTCCCGCTCTCCAAGTTCAATTTCCATTCTCCTAAGCATAGCTTCGGGATCGCGGAGTTGCGATTTGATATCGTCTTCGAGGTTTTGCTCTCGTGTCATTAAATCAGCCAGTCAGAATGTAAGTAAACTTTTGCAACCCTCTTAATCTGTTTCTCTTTTACTTTGGGCTAAACATTAGGCCTTTAAACGACCGTGTAATTCGAGGAGCTCTTCTTCCGTCATGGGTTTTTTGGGACCCATTTTCGCGAAAAAATATCGTTATTCCACATAATTTCATTTTGTAACTATAAGAAACGTAAATTAAACGTAAGATTGTCAGTACAGGGAAAATCTAAAATGGTTCATTGTTATGAAATCAATTTCCTCGAATCAGGTGGTCCTAAATAGATGAATTTATCGATTGTGGAAGTGAAAAATTATTTCTTTTAGTGTTTAATAAATGGTCGAGATCGAAACTACTCCTTTTATTAGACTTATCGACTTTTCGACTGATCGATTATATGAGGATCATTTGTGAGCATTGTCCCGACTTCAATTTTTCCGAGATTCCGAACGATGACGAGTTTGACGAACAACGGACTGCATTGAGGTGGACGGAGGAATTACAAGCTGATCTCTTGATGAGATATCATAACAGTGACCCGCAGCGGAGAGGCTACATGGCTAGGATGCATGCTCTGTGGGTTCTATGCGTCTTGATCCCCGGACAAAATATCCCCGACAAAATATACTCAGGACAAAACATCCCCCCGGGAAAAAAAGTTTTTATATGATCATATATAAACATATATATTCATATACAATTTATATATGATCATATAAGAAATATATAAAAATCATATATGATTACATATAAGCTTATATGATCTTATAAAGTTCTTATAAGAATTAATATACTCTTGTGAGGACTTTATAAAAATTAATATGATTTTATATAAAGTTATATATAACTTTATAATATTACTAGATAAAGTTTTATATGCTTATATATAATTATATATGATCATATAAAAGTTCATATGGTCTTATAAAAATCTTATAAGGATTTGATAAAAATTGATGTGATTTTATATAAAATTGTATATTACTTTATAACATTATCATATAAAGTTTCATATGCTTATGTATAATCATATATGATCATATAAAAGTTCATATGATCTTATAAGATTCTTATAAGAATTTATATAATTTTATAAAAGTTGATGTGATTTTTTATAAAGTTATATAGAACATGAAATTATAAGGGCACGTTTTAGATGTTTATACATAACCATTTATGATCATATATGATCATATGAAATCTTATATGACTGTATACAATTCTTATAAGAATTCAGATAATTAATAGAAATTTATGTGATTTTATATAAAGTTATAAATAAATTTATATAATTACAAAAGAGTTTAACAAGGTTACATAAAATCATAAATGATTACACAATAGTTTATACAGTTTCGTTTTTAAAGAAACTTATAATTTTATATAAAACACAAATGTGATGAAATTTGATGATATTTGGTGCATTATTTATGTAGGATACATCAATTTGATTATTTGATTTAAGTAATATGCTATGGATAGTAAATACTTATAAGTGTAGAGCAGACTAGAGAAGCAGACAACGGAAGCGCGATATTCAAAGTTGAACAGCATTGAGGTAGTACATTAGTTGGATGGGTGACCCCTTAGCGAAATAGCAGTTAACCGATACTATATTTTTTTTAATTCGTTCATGCATGATTATATATAATTACATGTCATCAGATCCTGCTAATTTTAGATCTAATCATATATAGGTTATTATAAGTGTAATTAGAAAAAAACATTTCTTTCCGGGTATACAAATCATTATATGATTATATAAGACGTTATATGATATTATATGATTATATAAGATTTTATAAAGTCATATGAGTTTTTATAGGACTAATTTCATTATAAAACTATATGAGTCACTTTTGTATGATTTATAAATGATCATATAAGAACTTTTTTTTCCGGGCCGGACAAAATATCCCCGGACAGAATTTTTTTAAGACAAAAAATCCTCAGGATAAAATATCTTTTGACATATTATCTCCAAATATCCTCAATAAAATATCCCCTGCAAAAAAAAAAACACTGTAAACGCTTGAAATAGTACTGTGTCCATGTTTCACATGTTTTGTGTGTATTCAATTATAAAATATATTCATAAATAGTCGCAAGATAGCGCTGCAATACATTAAACATTTTTTAGCGTCACATTACGAAATTTTTGTAATTAAAATAACTGATATAAATTAGAACATAATAACAAATAAAACAATTTCTCACGGAATGCAACAATATTTAGTTACAAGGATTTTTTTCCGGAGATATTTTGTCCAGGGATGTTTTATCTTGGGGATATTTTGTCGTAAGGATATTTTGTCCGGGGATGTTTTGTCCTGGGGGGGGTTTTGGCGAGGATATTTAGTCGGGGATGTTTTGTTCGGGGACCAAGACGCCTATTACCGCTCTGTGGAGCAATGTGCACACTACCTACAGCCATTTTTCACAATAACATCTACGTCACTATGCCTCTCATCTCCAGCGAACACGAAGATTCACTGTTAACAAACAAACGAATATCTCATTGTTTGTCATTTCCAGCACAACTACATCAAGAGAGACGCCTTTCTTCTGAAGACGCCGACAATGATTTTGAAAGACGACAAGTATGTATCTTTAAAAAGACACACTAACCCAAAGACCAATTTGAGACGAAAAACCAAGAACTATCTGCACGGATTCAGGAAGATTCTACTCTACTCACCGTCAATCAAGCTATCTACGATGCTGCCTCCTCACTCTTACCTCCAGCAGGAAGGAATACTTCTTCGCCTGAGGCTAAGATGAGAGGCCGCATAGGGCAGCTTTCACTGAAGATTGATGAGATCTGGAAACATATCTCCCGCATTCAGTGTGTTATTGAGTATGTAAATGCTCGTAAAGCGTTTACATCTAAAGTCCGCCGTATTGAGGTGATACCAATATCACACACTGAATGAGGAGAATCTTCTTAATATCAAAGAAGAGTCCCTAAATAGGTTGCGGGCTCTAGTGACTGCTAAGAAGTCACTAGAGAAAAAGCTAAAGAGGCTTACCGATCACTATTTGTTTCGATTGAGTCCTTCCCCGGGAAAAAATTATTTTATAATATTTTATGAAATTTCATAAAGTTTTATAAAATTTAATAAAATTTCACAAAATTTAATGAAATTATACTACCGAAATTTAGTGAAATTTTATAAAGTTTCATAAAATTTTATGCAATTATATATAATTTTATAAAATTCTATACAATTTGATGAAAATTTATATAGTTTTTATAAATGTTATTGAGGTCCCAAGAAATTATTGGTATGAAATTTTATATATTTTTGTGAAATTTTACAAAGTTTTACAAAATTTTATAAAAGTTTACGAAATTTGAAAAGAACTTATGAAATTTTATCAGAAACCATGAGATAATTCTATTAAATTTCATAACATTTTGCAACATTTCATATAATTTTGAGAAATTTGATAAAATTTTGTGAAATTCCATAAAATTTTGTGAATTTCGTGAAAGGCCAAAACTTCGTTGTTGTAAAATTTCTTATATTTTTGTAACTTCATAAAGTTTTATAAAATTTATAAAATTTCATTAAAATTTATAAAATTTTATACAATTGTTATGAAGATTCCAAGGACTTAGTGGCATACAATTTTATATATTTTTATAAAATTTGATGAAATTATGTAAAGTGTTATGAAATATTATAAAATTCTATAAAACTCCGTGTAATTTTACATAATTAAAGTTTTGGCCTTACACGAAATGTTACAAAATTTCATGAAATTACATTCAACTATGTAAAATTTTATAAAAATTATCTCTTGGTTTATAATTAATTTTTAAAAATATTTTTACAGTTTCACAGTTCAATAAAACTACATAATTTCATGTAATTTCAAGAAATTTTAGAAATTAAAAAAAAAATTTTTCAATACCTCTTCCGATCTTGGTAGTAAATATGTAAAATTTTTATGATATTTTATATAATTTTATGAAATTTTTATCAAATTTCATACAAACTTATAAGATTTCATAAAATTTTGAAAAAATTTATGAAAGCATACCAATAACTCCTTGGAATCGTGATAACAATTATGTAAAACGTTATGAATTTTTCTGAAATTTTGTCTCTTTTTACAAAATTTTATCAAATTTCATAAAATATTATGAAAAGTATCTTATGGTTTCCACATACAATTTCATGAAATTTTAAAAAATTTTAAAAATTCTTATAAAATTTTTTCAGATTTTATAAAATTTTTTTAGATTTTATAAAATTTTAATAGTACAATTTTATGAAAATATTCTTTTCCGTGTTATTATATCAAGTTACGGATGCTATAAGGGCTTATACCTGCAAAATATACCGCAGATAAGCCATAAGGGCGTATCAAAATTTTTTTTCGGAAATTGACGTAATTATGTTCTATAAGTATAATAGAGACGAAAAAAATTTAGTGTCCGGAACTATCGTGATTGTGACCTAAAAGTATAAGAATGATAAAAAAATGTTCGAACCTAGGAAAATGTGTTTCTTTCGTTGAATAAAAATTTTAATTTTGAAAAAAAAAAAAAAAAAAATTTTTTTTCAAGTATAAAATAAAACGAAATGTTAAAAAAATTTTTTTTTGTTAGCATTATCTTTTAGAACATAATTACGTCGATTTCCGAAAAATAATCTTTTTTATACGCCCTCATGGCTCCCGTTCAAACGCCAGGAGCCGTAAAGGCGTATAAAAAAATTTGATTTTTGTAAACAATTATTTTTCTGTTATACTTATAAAATATAATTACGTCAATTCCTGAAAAAAAAAAAATTTTATACGCCTTTATGGCATCTGTAACACGGTATGTTATATACCTCATTATGCACTGAGAAAAAAAAACTTTTTTCAAGTATATAAATGGTTGTATCCTACCGAGTAAATGTTTATTTAATCTTAGTAAAAATGTACTCTAATCAAGTATATTTTCTTAAAATAAGTATCGAAATTCTTAAATCAAGAAAATATTACTCGTTTGAAGTACTACATATTTACTATGATTAAGAATATTATTTGGTTGTTTAGTACCGAGTAAATATTATTTTAAATGGAGCATTGATACTTAGGAAAAGTTTTTTTTTTTTAGTGTGAAATTATCAGTTTCTCCAAAATTATATAAAATTTCATAAAATCTTATAAAATTATATCAAATTTCGTATAAAAGTTTAAAACTCCATATCTCAATAAATATACTATCTATTCATTCGCGATCACGTACGTGGCTTGGTGCAGTGGATAGCAGCAAGGACTTCAAATCAAAAGGACGTAGGTTCGAGCCCAGCAGTCACCAGGATTTTTTCGTCAATGAAAAATATAATTAGTCTGTCTCAGTAATGCTTCCATCCATTAGCTCAATGTGTAAGATCTAATTTCAATTTTTTTTTTCAAAATCTAATATTTTTTTCGAAAAATTAATAGTGACTGTAGAAATTTATGAAATTTTGTAAAATTTTATCAATTTTCATAAAATTTTATCAGGCCATTTTCAGAATAAAATTTCATGAAATTTTATTAGTGAAATTTTATAAAACTTTATAAAATTTAATGAAAAAATTTTTTCCCGGGTCACGCTTACTAACACGTAAGGCATATGTTTCTAGTGATCCCCCATTTATCGAGCATTTCGTCGAGAACACCGAAACGACAATGCCGATGAAGAAAGCCCTGCGGTCAGCGTGGAAGAAGTTCGTTCAACTCTGAATAATAGTAAGAACTAAGCTGCTCCAGGTCCAGATGGCATCAATTTATTTTGGTGGAAGAAATTAACTTCTACCCATAGTCACCTGGCCCGGATTTTTACAGCGTTCATCAGAGGCGACGAACCAATTCTATGTTGGTTTGTAGAAGGGCGAACCGTGCTCATTCCGAAGAGAGGTAACTTGTCTGACCCAAAGAACTACAAGCCTATCACCTGTTTGAATACGGTCTCCTACATTTTAAGCAATCGCATTCTGGAAGTGAAAGAGCCTGTGAGGCAGTAGATATACGAACAGCGTGGCAGTAAAAAAAAGGTCTGTCAGGTTGCAAAGAGAATCTGTTAGTTGATCGTTGTATTATACAAGACGCAATCATTTATCAGCGCAATCTGTCAATGGCCTGGATTGACTACCGTAAGGCATTTGACTCAACACCTCATGAGCTTATTCTCTTTTTGCTCAAATCTCGGAGTCAATCGCGATACAGTGGGATGCATTCAGCGTACGATGCAGCTTTAGCGCACACGGTTCATTATCTCATGTAGAAATGACAAACGTGTGACCGGAGTTGTGCAGTACAAAAGAGGAGTTTCTCAGGGAGATTCCCTGAACCTTCTGCTGTTTTGCATCTTACTGCTGCCAATATCTATTGCCCTTCGCCAAACCCGTGGATATTCACTGGGTCCTTCAACTGATCGAAGGTATTCGATCACCCACTTGCTTTATATGGAAGATCTGAAAGTGGATGCTCCTGATGTGAACCACCTTTAGACAACCTTAAACATTGTAGGAGCGTATACACGGGATGTCAGCATGTCTTTTGAGTTGGAAAAGTGTGCGGTTGTTAATCGGGAGGAGGGTACGTGTTCTGGTTTGCGTGAAGATATCGAGTTAGTAGATGGGAGCGTCATTAATCATCTTGACGCCAGAGAGTCGTACAAATATCTAGGGATTAACGGGAGTCCTATGCAGGACGTCTCTAAAATCAAAACGACTCTCAGCAGTGAGTATGTGCGGAGACTCCGGAAAATCTGGTCATCAGAACTTTCCGGAAAGAACAAAGTCTCTGCAACAAACATGCTTGCTGTCCCGGTACTTCTTTACTCTTTTGGTGTCCTTAAATGGACCCAAAAAGAGCTCAAAGACCTCGATATCAAGACACGCAAAGTCATGAATATGAATCGGAGCATGCACCCTAAGTCTTCAGTCACCAGATTATACCTTTCCCGGCATATCGGAGGGAGAGGTCTACAGAGCTTGGAGTGTCTACACGATCGTTTGGTTTTGGGTTTAACATATGAAGTTGTCAATTTCACAGCAGATGAAGACGACTTCCTTATGCAAATTGTTCATCAGCATGAGAATGCGCATAAGGGAGCGTTCTTATATAAGGCAGCAAAGTACGCAGCAAAATCCCTTGGTCTCGGATGAGTAAACCCTCTTATTGAACTCCCTAAGGAGGAATTCAAGAGGGTCATCAGCAACGCTGAGCAACAAAAACTGCTCAGTACACACATGGACAAGTCAATGCACAGCGTGTTCTTTAAACACGTGCGTGAACATGGCTTGTCCGAACAGCTGACGTTTTCCTTCCTTAAGTCAGCTGGCCTGATGTCCGAGACTGAAGGGTATATTTTTGCCTGCCAAGATGGTGTAATTAACACTCTCGCATACCGTGCAAAACTGCTCCACATGCAGCTACCCGACACACTGTGTAGGGTGTGTAAGCAACATCCTGAAACGCTTATGCATCTCTTGTCAGCATGTCCTGTGCTGGCAAGAAGTGCATACGTTCAGCGTCACAATGCTGCTCTGCGAGTACTTTATTACCACCTAAGACACACGCACGGTATCGATAAAACACCAGTGCTGCCTTATTTGCCAGGAGACATTCCGCAAGTTGTTGAGAATGACCGTTGCTGTATTTATTGGAACGTGCCATTTGCAACAACGCGGAAAATAGATCACAATAAACCTGATATTGTGCTCTTCGACAAAACCGCTCGTAACATTTATGTTATTGAGTTTTCAGCTCCAGCTGAATATAACATCACGGTTAAAGAAGAGCACAAACACGAAATATATCAGGATCTCCTGTTTGAAATTGGCAAATTTTACCCAGGCTACCGTGTCAAGCATGTCGTACTCATTGTTGGCGTCCTAGGAGGGATGAAACATAATTTTGTATCTGCATTGGCTAAAATCCCAACTTGCTCATCGCAAGTTGAGTTTTTGGCATCGAGGATGCAAAAGGCTGTAATTCTCGGATCCCTCCGTCTACTTAGGCAACGAAACTTGGCCTGCTGCGCATGCTGATCATCTTGTTGATGAAGCATCGCAGCAGTAACGATTTGGCGCTCAGGTGAGGCCCTCGGTAGAGTCGGACTACCGGGGATAACCCCCTGAGCATTTAACTTGGAAAGAAATAATAATAACACGATATATATATATATATATGATTTTTGTAATAAAATATATGAATTTTAAAGAAAAAACATGTTGAGTTATCATTTTTTTATTGTTCAATTGTCATAAAAACCATTATCAACAGTAAAATAACATCATAATAATAATAAATAGTAAAATTATAATAAAAACTAACTATCTGAGAATTAAAAAAATTTCATCAATATAAATATTGTAACAATCGATTTATACGTATCGCGATTAAAGTATTTAATCATATTTTCTCTTCAAGCAGGGATTACCTAGCTACACCCGAAACCTTTGCGTTGAAATCCTCTCACTATTCCCCAGGTACTTACGTAAGCATGCACGATGACTAAGAACAAACAAAGATCGACCGATAGGATGATATACCTGTCTCTCTTTCTTTTCATTAAGAGTGCAGACCCTATTCTCAAACCCAACTACGTCACTTAGCCGTATACTCATCTTGCATCCACACTTACCTGCGTACATCTATTTACAATACTGTTACAAGAGAGTATGTATGTGTGTGTACGGGCGTAGTACCCAAAAACAAGTTTAGCTGCGACTCAGTAGAACACCTGCACGTGTGCACCGGATCTTTAATCAAATTTAAACGGTCGTAAAAATTTCATGACCATCTCATTTCCATATTCCAAGTCACCTATGATATTCGAAAGCTATACCCGGATCTATGTGCTTCTAATAGAGCATTCACTCATCCCGTTGATGTTTACGAACGATATCATCCAATTTCCATATATGGACTTTTTTAATTTTCAGAAAGGTACCTAAACCGGATTTATGTATATTTGAGCAAGAGCTAAGCTGAATAATTAACAAATTTATTGATCTTTGAAACCAAATTATATTGTGCTTTAATTATTGTAAATTCAGAATAGACTCAGATGGATATTAGAGTAGTGGACTGTATTTAATGATTCTGGTGCTGGTGAATACTCGGTAGACTGGATTTCTCGTGGCTGAGTTGGTAGCAACAGAGCTAACATGCCCTGCCTCGGTTGGTGTTGAATGATGATGAACTGAAATTGAGCCTGATAACCGGCCCGCTGACTGGCAGCTCTGTTTGGTGATGATTTTGCCGTACCAGGTGAAATGCTCTCGTGGTTGAGGATCTTACTATGTCAAGCGAGACGCAGTAGGTAGCTGAGGTGCGTTGTTGATTCTAGTTTGGCAGGGCCAAGCAACTGCTCGCGTGATCAGGTGGTCATGGAAATGGCTCAAGATCTTGAGTCTTAGGTTGAAGACTCACAATGCTCGTTTAAACTCGTATTAGCTCGTTCGAATCTTGTAATTGCCCGTTCGCAGCGACTAGGCAGCAGCTGTTGGGAATAATACGGTGTTGATGGCTTACTCGGATGTTAGTCGAATAGCGACAGATCAGCATAGAGGTCAGAACATGATGTTAGAGTTCTCGCGAGCCATGAACTTGTGTATGACGTCACGACATCGTATTCTTACTGTCAATCAACTTATAGAAAAATGTGGCAGCATTGGCACCTCGGTCACGCCTCTTCTGGACTCGTCTCTCAACCAAGTGATTGAAACGCCGACTACAGGTCGGAAGATAAAACACTCTTACACACACACTCATGCACACAAACACAAACAGAAACAGTTACACAAATACATACACTGGGACCCCACAGCTATGGCGGCCAAGCTAATTTGATTATTATTATATTGCTAGCGACAAGACTGACTAATTGTAGTGCGCAAATTATTGTTAATTATTCAGACCGTTGATTTAATAAATACATTTTATTTAAATATAAAAACCACGTGATCGTTATTTATTACTTTAAGGTAGATTAGTTCTACAATT
This sequence comes from Microplitis deprimator, assembly GCA_964016945.1. NCBI lineage: Eukaryota > Metazoa > Arthropoda > Insecta > Hymenoptera > Braconidae > Microplitis > Microplitis deprimator. The sequence continues at coordinate 7,624,291 of OZ024714.1, read as the reverse complement.
GGTGACTCCGAAGTGATCACAAGTGGTGAATATTTTTCATAAGAAGACTAAATATTGACGGTGAAAAACGACGCCATACCGGCAGCCATTTTTTCTCAAAAAAGATTTTTGGCGCGCTTCTTTCTCCAGTAAGATCTCCATGGTGTTCACCAGATCTCCTATCAAGACACATCCAGGGGCTGGCATGAGCAACGAAGATTTAAATAAAAGCTTGATTGACATGGATGATTTTCCACATAAGGATGATGCTCCAGAGAATCAAACGAACGTTCACGACAGGACTTCGAACAACGACAACAACAACAATAATCACGGAAGACTCCAGGGCAACAACGGTCTGCCAGCACTCCAGGGATACTCAGGTGACAATATCCATGTTAATCTTAATATTCCTCCTGGACATGTATACGCTGTTAATCTAAATTTGCCGCAGTTCACCACTGAAGAGCCTGAAATGTGGTTTGTAGTTGCGGAAGCGGATTTTTTGGCAAACCGTATTACTAGTGATAACCAAAAATACAGTCAGATCCTGAAATCATTACCAACCAAGGTTACCAAGCAACTCTGGGACATCATCGGTCATCCACCAGCACAAAACAAATATGAGTCTTTGAAGGCTGCGATTCTGAAGCGTTTCTCTGACACTCGACAAGTAAAACTCCGCAAACTTCTCAAAGATCTGCGACTGGATGATCAAAAACCTTCATAACCTGAGAGAGATTCGCGAGCTGGCTCAGGACACAATTGCCGATGAAGTTCTACATGAGCTCTGAATCGCTCAACTTCCAGCTCAAGTACGTCCTTACTTACTAATGTCACCTGACTGGAACAACTTAACTGCTTTAGCCGAGCTTGCAGATCGATTCGTGCAAAACGCCCCCAACAACTTGATCTTCGCAGTCAACAACTGCCCTGTTCCTCAAACGCTCTCTGGAAGCAAAACTGAACGTGCATGACTTGAAGTGCAAGTCACACTCAAGACTCTACAGCAAGAAGTCGGCAATATACAAACCCAGCTTCAACAACTGCAGCAACTACAGCAGAGCTCATATCTGTCTCAACAGCAATTTTCCTAGATGTCCCAGCAGCCAATTCATACTCAGCATGTCCCTCGGCAACAGCTAAATTCTCAAGGTCAGCACACCAGGAACAGATCAGCAACTTCTAACCGCAACGGTTATTATTATTACCACAACAAGTGGGGCAATGATGCTCGCCGCTGCACGAAACCTTGCAAATTTTCTCCACTTCCCACTGATAATCAGGGAAACTAACTCCGCTGTCACTGGTAGGGGAAGTCCATGACAGCACGAGCAAAATTCCCGCTCAAGAACTCCGACTGCATATTTATGACTTTTCAACTCATCAAAACTTCCTAATTGACTCAGGATCCGTAGTGTCAATCATACCAGCTCAAATTTTTAACAAGATACTCGAACCTGATCCTCTCAAACTCTACGCCGCTAATGCTTCAGCCCTCAGCACTTATGGCAGCAAAATTGTCCATGTAGATCTGAATCTACGCAGAGATTTTGCTTGGTCCTTTATCATCGCAGATGTACAAGTCCCCATAATCGGTGCTGGTTTCCTCACTCACTTCAATCTCCTCATCGATCTCAAGAATCAACGTCTCATTGATCCGCTCACTTCACTATCTACCAAGGGAGGAACTTTACGAACTCGAACCTACAATATTTCGACTATTGATTCAACTCTGCTACCACCATACGCAGACTTGCTCAATAGTTTCATCGAAATAACTAAACCTGTTACCAAGCCAAGCTTCTCCAACATGGAACATGCTCATCGGATTATCACCAAAGGCTCACCAGTCTCAACACGTCCATACAAACTCGCCGGTGAGAAAGCTGTGTCTGCGAAGAGACAAATCTCCGAAATGCTTAACAACGGAATTATCCGACCTTCGAGTAGCTCCTATGCCAGTCCCATACACATGGTCCGGAAGAAGGATAACGACTGGAGACTCTGCGGCGATTATCGTCATCTCAACGCGAGAACCGAACCTGACATGTACTCGCCACCGTAGATACAAGAGCTTTTCTGGCGCTTACATGGTGCTCGCATTTTTTCCAAGCTCGACTTAAACAGAGCGTATCAACAACTACCCGTTCATGAGGACGACATCCACAAAACTGCAATCATCACACCCTGGGGATTGTATGAGTACTAATTCATGCTATTCGGGCTAAGAAATGCGACACAAACTTTCCAAAGATTCATGGACATGATATTCAGAGATCTTGACTTCGTCTTTGTTTACATTGATGACATCCTCATAATGTCCAAAGATGAAGAAGAACACCTCAAAATTGTCTTCGAACGTCTCCAATGCTACTCACTCAGTCTCAACATCAGCAAATGTGTCTTCGGCCAAACGGAAATCAACTTTTTAGGTTATCACATAACCGCGGAGGGGTATTCTCCCATCACAGAACGAGTTGAGGCCATTATCAACTACACTAAACCTAACACCGCCGAAGAAATTAGACGTTTTTTGGGAGTAATTAATTATTACAGAACTTGCATACCGCAAGCAGCACATTCTCAACTTCCACTTTACAGTTTCATCAATCTCCGGAACTGCTGAGACTGAGAAAGCATTTGAAGAATGCAAAAGCAAGCTAGCCGACATCACTCTCCTTGCCTATCCATCTCCAGATGCACCAATGACACTCACCACTGACGCTTCGTCCACTGCAATTGGAGGCCAGCTTCAACAGCGTGTCAACGACGTCTGGCTACCACTAGGTTTCTTTAGCAGGAAACTCAGTCCCACGGAGCAGCGCTACAGTACTTACGACCGTGAGTTATTAGCCATTTTCTCATCTATTAAATTCTTTCAGCACCTCCTAGACTGCAGAAACTTCGTCATTCACACTGACCACAAGCCACTGGTTTACGCGTTCAATCAAAAGTTAAACAAGGCTTCTGATCGTCAACTTCGGCAGCTGGATTTCATCTCCACCTTCTCCACAGGCATTAGGTACGTTAAAGGGAATGACAACATCGTGGCGGATGCTCTCTCTCGCATCTACACCATCAAGATGCTCACTGAATTGAGTCCTGAAAACATTCGGGATGAACAGGTCAACGACGCTGTTTTACCACACCTCATACAGGGGACTACTTCTCTTCAACTCCAAGAATTGAAGGTCGAACCAGGCATTCACATTTTCTGCGACATCACCACGGGTAAGGGCAAGCCGTACATACCAGTCAACCTGAGAAAAACCGCTTTCAACATTATTCATAACCCCGCTCATCCGAGTGGCAGAACCACGTCGAAACTCCTCAGAGAAAAGTTTGTCTGGCCCGGAATACGCAAAGACGCAGTCCAATGGTCCCGTGAATGTCTTGCCTGCCAGCAGTCCAAGGTTCACCGTCATACCAAACTCTAACCTAATCATATAGCAGTTTTTGATTCCAGGTTCAATCACGTACATTTGGATATCATCCATCTACCTAATGTTCGTGATTATCAGTACTGTTTAACCATGATCGACCGTTTTTCCAGGTGGCCTGAAGCAGTTCCTCTGCAAAACATGACTGCAGATACTGTTGCAAACGAATTTTTTAATCACTGGATCTCTTGCTTTGGCTCACCGATCACCATCACCTCAGATCAAGGTACACAATTTGAGTCCTCTCTGTTCCAGGCTCTTACGCATCTTGGGGGCACGCAAAAATTCGAACCACAGCATACCATCCGCAGTCCAACGGGATCGTTGAACGCATGCACAGGACGTTGAAGGCAGCGCTAATGTGTTCACCAAAACCCTGGTTCGAGATATTACCCACTATACTACTTGGCCTAAGAACATCGCTCAAAGAAGATCTCCAAGCCAGTCCTGCTGAAATATTATATGTTACGTGCTTACGAATTCCCGGAGAATTTTTTGTTTCAGCAGATCTCTCACCGGACCCTAAGGTTTTCCTCGAGAAACATCGCGAATATATGCGCCGCATTCGTCCAACTCAGACGGCGCATCACACTAAGGCCAGAGTTTTCATTCTCAAGGACTTAAGTACATGTTCACACGTCTGGTTACATAGTGATCATGTCAAGGCTCCGCTCGAACCACCTTACCAAGACCCTCATCCTGTCGTCGACCGAGTTTCTGATCGTCTTTTCAACATAAACATCGACGGCGAAGAAAAAATGGTTTCTGTCGATCGACTCAAGCCCTGCTACATCAGCAAAAACGACGAACTCGCCCAGGATGACATCTCGTCAGCCACACAACAGATGCAACCACATCATTGGGGTTCCTCCCTGGATCCACCTAAACGCACTTACGCCCGTACCGTGACTTTCAAACATCCCGCCAAAATTCACTTGGAGGGGAGTAGTTGTGGCAGCATTGGCACCTCGGTCACGCCTCTTCTGGACTCGTCTCTCAACCCAGTGATTGAAACGCCGACTACAGGTCGGAAGATAAAACACTCTTACACACACACTCATACACACAAACACAAACAGAAACAGTCACACAAATACATACACTGGGACTCCACAGCTATGGCGGCCAAGCTAATTTGATTATTATTATATTGCTAGCGACAAGACTGACTAATTGTAGTGCGCAAATTATTGTTAATTATTCATACCGTTGATTTAATGAATACATTTTATTTAAATATAAAAACCACGTGATCGTTATTTATAACTTTAAGGTAAATTAGTTCTACAAAAATCGTACATGCTATGTCATCTGGCTATGCATGAATTAATTAATTAGCAAATGATTTCCAGCCATTATTACAGCTGATGATTTTTAAATTTGAATTTAAATTCAAATTATTTTTATTACGAAATATTGTTGTATAATAATTATAAATACATATGAAAATGAAAATATGAAATGTTGAAAAATAAATGTTATAAAAAAATTTGAATGTAAATTCAAATTATTATATCTTATAATTATTAATAAATATTAAAATTCATTGATAATTAAATGAATATTAAATTAATAAAATATTGAAATTACAAAGAAATTAATAATTATGAAATATAAAATAATGAAATGATATAATTTTTATAAATATGAAATGAAAATCATGAAATATAAAAATTATTATAGTAAAAAAAATATGAAATAGAATTTTGAAATATCTTTAAATGATAAAGATATTTGATGTTATAAAAGAAAAATGAATGAAAATTAATTATTAATAATCAGTTGATTAATAAGAAAGTGTGTTCAGTCACGAGCTTAAATTAATTCAAATAAGCTTCGTGCATTTCCGCTAAGTCCGGGAGCTGCCGAACTCGCGATTGTACAGAGAGCGTAGAGTGCCGGGTCACTCGCTATTTGGACCCGACACATACTAAAAACTCCCTCAGAACCGTGTCAAGACGCTATGGGAACCCGCTACCAGCCGGCCAATCATATAATTCGTTTTATATTGGCCAGCCAATAAGAAAATCCGCTATCAACTACTTCCTGTTGGCGCGCTTTTAAGCCAATGGGAAAATTCGTCTTATGCAGCTATGCTGCCACGTCAGCACTGAGCGGCGACGCCGGCTCATCAACGTTTTCATCATCCTCTTTCTCTTCAAGTTTTTGTTACTACTACCTCGTGTACTTAAAACCGCTCCGCTGACACTAACTTACTTCTTGTGTGATATTATTTCAACCGCTACGCTAAATTATCCTCAATATTTTAGTCAGTATATTAAGGCTGCTATTTATTGAGTATAAATAAATTGTTATCCGCGAGTAATGAATTAATTAAATTAATTCCCGTGAACTTAACCGCTACCGACCACGTGTCGAGATTTTATACGTGAATTTTTAGTACAGTTGCATTCGCTATCACGTATTTATTAAGTTGAATTCGCTAATAATAATTATTTCTCACAATAATTACCTGTATCGAGTGTAAATAAATAGTTAATTTATTGCTTATTAAAAAGTTGTATAATTTTTAGTTGTTAAAAATTCCATCATCTACACCAGATCCTCTAGATTAATTCGCTCATTTTACAAAGTGAAATGATAAACGAGTATGAAATGAAATGTTGAAAATCTTATAATGAAATGTTACGTTGGATTTGTAACAAAAATAAATATATTTGGTCCTAGTCTTTCGACCGATAGACCGGGGACAAGAAACCTTAGTGAAAGAATGTGTAAATTAAAACATGAATTTAAACTATAAATCAATAAATATATTGTTACAAATAATTTCGATTAATAAGTGGAAACCTAAACATGCAAACCTTCTCAATAAGACAATTTTAGATAAATTGAGAAAAATATAGATAGCCCGAACTGGGAATCGAACCCAGACTATGTCGGTATCGCGCCGAGTGCTCTACCAGTTGAGCTATCCAGCACTATACTATATTCCGTTCAATTTAATCTATAACTTATTGAGCCACACCGTCCATCGTACGGTAATACACCAATTTAATAAGTGGAAACCTAAACATGCAAACCTTCTCAATAAGACAATTTATAGATAAATTGAGAAAAATATAGATAGCCCGAACTGGGAATCGAACCCAGACCATGTCGGTATCGCGCCGAGTGCTCTACCAGTTGAGCTATCCGGCACTATACTATATATAAAAATAGTTAAAATGAAAAGATTGAAGTCAAGGTTATATAATACAGAATTATTCGGAATTTAACTTGTTAAAAAATACTTAGTAAATTTTAGATACGAATGACAATTATTTCTTTTACGCTATGTACTACAAAAATATAATTATTTTAAACGTGCAATCAACTAGGTGGTTTATGTGAGTAATACTCCAGCCTACACTAGTTGAAATGACTGGTAGAGAATGTTTCTTAATGATACAGTACAAAAATATTAATATATGAGACGTTAAATTTCGTGGACTTACTACATATTAAATGGCGATAATTTTACATGGATATTTTATTGAAATATGCGTTGATCGAAGGTCTTCATCCTTTGGTGAATAATTATTGGCCTATTCCTTACTTCATATTTAAAATCGACTATGTGTACATCTTTCATTATATCAGGTTTTTAAAAAAAGGGTGGCTAGCAGCCTACTCTTTACTATATGAAAATGAGATCACTTGGATATAGGAAGAATAACGGGTATTAAGTTAATAGTTCGGGACTCACGGCACAACTGACTATTTTTGGGTCAGTTCGTCAGACTTTCGAAAAAATGTATGGTTTCTCAAGTTTCTGTATTTGGGGGAAATTCTCTTCCCACGTTCTTCCACCTCTACCCAAAAATTTTCCACTTTT
>OZ024714.1:7570076-7616831 GCA_964016945.1 Microplitis deprimator | reverse complement strand
CCTTAAGTTCAAAAATTTTTCTTCCATTTTTCATTTTGTACAAAATCAACCTGGAGAAATCGGAGCACACTCACCTAAAATATAATAATCCATAAGGACTCGTACATGCGTATATGTGCATGAGTTTTGTATATATATGTGTTATATATATATATATATATATATATATATATATATATATATATATATATATATATATATATATATATATATATTGTCCATATATGGGTATCTATGACGCATTTTGGGTTTGCTCTGAATTCCCACAGAAAGGTTTGTGAGCATGAACGGTCAAGTTACAAGAAAGAGAGACGTGAATAAGAACAAGCAACTAGAAAATAATACGTCTTTCTTTCCCTCTACGCACAGCTGCACCACTACGGCCGGTCCCTCACGAAGAATCCAGTGATTCAATGTTTTCCAGATGTCCCACATGAGGATATCTTTGAGTCTTCCGCGGCCGCGAGTCCCTCGTCATCGTAAAAGTCTTAATAAATTTGTCAAAACATTTCCTTGTTTTAGTTCGACTCAAATTTTTACGACTTTTCTAGTTAAAACATCTGTTACCAATAGGTCCCACGGTCTCCCGCGGATTCTTACTGGTTCTTTTCTAACGTAGAAATCTTTTTCGAATTCTATTTTATTTTTAATTTTTAATTACATTTCTTAGAAGTGCCTAAAATATTGGTAGTAAATATCACCATATATTTTAGAGAAACATTGTTTTTACAAAATATCACGATACCCCGCGGACCCTTACTTTTCCCTTTTCCACCATAGAAAGCTTTTCTATTTTTAATTTCAATTACATTTCTCGGAACCATCTAAAATATTGGTCGTAAATGTCATTATAGAAACGTAGTCTTCAAAAATTTACATAGTCTCCCGCGAAACCTCTCTGTTCCCTTTTCCCATCACTGAAGATTTTTCTCTCGATTTTTGTTTTTTTACAATTATACTTTTCTAGAGTATGTAATATATCGACCATAAATGTCATATATTTTATAGAGACGTTATTTTTAAGCAGTCCACTCCTGTAATAAATATGTCATTCTCAGCTGCTAAAAGAAATCAAACTCATCTGTATTATTTTTCCTCTTTGTCTTCAACCCACTCTCTGAAGCGTCTTTGGCCTCACTTTTCTTTCAAACCTTCCGTATATAAACCCAGGAAAAATAATCGAAGTCAGTCATTACCGCCGCAACTAAAATCCGTGTCAGATCTATCTGCGAGTTAATTCCAAAGTTCGTTCTCGTGACGCTCCACGCCTAGGCAACCGGGGGTCCTAGATCGATAATCGGAATTTAATTTTAAATTAAACATCCAAAAGTCATTACCGTCATAACTGAAACCCTTGTCGGATCTATCCGCGAGTAAGACTCACTGAGTCGATTTCAACATTCGTTCTCGTGACGCTCGACGCCTAGGCAATCGGGGGACCTAGATCGATAGCCGCAATCCGATTCTTTAATCTTAAATTTTTAACATCCAAAAGCCATTACTTCAGCAACTAAACCCTTATCGGATCCATTCGACCCGCGAGTAAGGCTCACTGAGTTGATTCCAATATTTGATCTCGTGACGCTCCACGCTTAAGCAACCGGAGGTCCTAGACCAATAATCGAAACTCGATTCTTTTAGTTTTTGCTTGCGACTTGGAATTTTATTCTTAAAACCTTTCCATGTGAGGTCCTACGCCTAGGCACCTGGACTCCTAGGTTGGTTCACATAGGAAGATTAATTGCAATCGTAGAAGACGCACTATCGTGCCTATTTATAAAAAAATATTTACACGCCAATAGATCTTAAAGTTTTATCAATTATAAACTCATACCAGTTGATATACCTAAACGATTTTTGAAATTTAATTACAAATTATCGCCTCTTGACCCTCGTATGCAAGTATTAGACGAAAACTCAATTTATTGCAGATAAATTCAATTATTTAACTTAAAGTCAATTTTAGTGAAAATAAATTTGCGATTTTTTAAGGATAAGGCGATTTATTCATAAATAAATAAATCAATAAACTTTTTATTTTATAATAGTACGGGGTTTTACGTACAAACAACTTGCAACCTTTTGCATCCGAAATTGTGACTATTTGTGGTGAATCTTGATATACAATTAATCATTCATTACACATCTCATCAATTGGAATTGCGCAGACTTATTGTCGCATTTCATCAAATCGCCTAAATTTGCGCAGACTTTTTGTCGCAGTCTACTCAATCTATCATCGAATCAATTGTGATTGCGCAGACTTCTTGTCGCACTCCAGGCGATTCATCCATTATTCATTCATCAACTCATTTTCAAGAAGCCATAGAAACTCGTAATATTTCGTTAGATCAGTTATTGTAGTGCTCTAACTCTTTAATTAATCTGTGGAGCAATTGTGAAAAGTACCTTGTACGTACAGCTCAACAATATCTAATGAAACGCGGTAAACGCGCTGGCAGAAAATACCAGTTACGAAAGTTAGTTGCAATATACCATAGGGGGAACAATTAATTAGTAAATAAATTTTTGTTTTTATCAGCGCAACTTTCACTCGCGTCTGACTATCGCAGATTTAATTTTCTTGCTAGCTTCGTACTACTTACTAGAATTCTCATTCTTATCATATATGTATATATATATATATATATATATATATATAACTCCTATAACTTTCTCTCATACAATTAATCAAAATGATCCCCATACTGAACAATGAAAATTTGCCCCCAAACAATGGCAATAATAATTTGCCCGCACAAGATAACGATAATGGGTTGGGTCCACGGGACATCAATAATGAACTGGACCAGCAGGTCAATAATATTACCCGACATGCAAATATCACAGATCAAATGATCACATCCCTCGGGGAAAGTATGACATTGCATCAAGCGTTGATGCAAGTCCCGAGTTTTGACGGTAAGAACATGCCATTACAAGCATTTCTACAAGACGTGGAAAACGGTCTTACAATCGTACCAGAAAATCTCGTAAACACTTATTTTAACGGAGAAATATCTAAACGCAAGGAAACAGCTAGAGACGCGATCACGGATAAGAAAATTAATACAATGAACACGCTTAGTGACGCGCTTAAAGAATATTTTGCCACTAAGAAAACGTATCCACAATATTGTGCAGATATTCGAGCTATTCGACTTAAACAAAACGAATTAATCCTGAGATACTACACTCGAATAAAGAAAATTCGCGCTAATTCAATAACCGCATTGAACGAAAGCTTCAACAATGACGCTGAAGTAACTGCAATGAAGAAAATGTTAGACGGTTTAGCACTCGAGTCATTTAAACGCAGACTACCAGACGATTTAATATACGGAGTAAGTGTTCGAAATCCTGGTACACTCATGGTAGAGCGAACCCCACGGAAGCGCATCCCCCAACAATCAGATTTTTAACAGTCGAAAATTCATGATGTGGTCTGAAGTCCAGGGTAGAGGACCAGTCGCCACTCTAACAGCCCCTGAGTTGCGAAACGGCAGAGCTTGTTTTCTAGTTGACACAGGTGCTGACATAAATGTAATTAGAAAAGACGCACTGGCCCCTCGCACGGTAATCGATACCTGGGAATCTGTATCAATAAAAGGGATCACTACGGAACGACTTGACACTCTGGGCACAACAGAGATAACATTCTTCTCAAATCCCGAAAAATTTCACGTTCTCGAGAATCTACCTATTCCAACCGATGGAATAATTGGTATCGACTTTCTACCAAATGGAAAGGTCGAAATATCTTTCCATCATAATACTATAGTCGCAGATTCCGAACCTACACATCCGATTCCACTCGAAAATACTAACGGTGAACCATTTGACACATCACAAGTAACCACACTTCGATTAGAAGACAAACCCTCGATACTTGTATTAAAAGCACAAACTCGCACGGTAGTTCTAATCAAACTCTGTAAAGCAGATTTAAATACTGGATTTTTGCCCCGTATTTAAACTCGCGAGAATATCTTCATTGGTAATGCTTTGGTTACGAACAAAAATAATACTTGCTACGTCCATGCAATTAATGCCTATGAAGATGATATAGAATTAATTATACCTCCCCAAGAAATTATTCCCTTCGAGAGTGATGGTAGCTCTGAAGATTTCTTTAACGATTCCGAAGAAAGTGACGTCCCAGAAACTGATTAAGATAGATTTGAGCGAATATGTGCTAGTCTCCGACTTGATCATTGAAACGTACTTGAAAGAGAGCATGTGCACGAACTTATCAGAGAATTCCCGCTTCTCTTTCACCTCCATGCTACAACAATGATGACACATTCTATTCCGACGGTTGACGAAGTTCCTATATCTGTCAGACAGTATCGTTTCCCACCTGTACATAAGGAAGAAATTGCTCGACAGGTGAATAAGCTGCTGAATGACGGCGTAATAACCGAATCTGTTTCTCCATATAATTCGCCTCTTTGGATAGTTCCAAAGGAACCGGATTCTAAAGGTAATAAGCGTTGGCATATGGTGATCGATTTTCGTCAATTAAATGAGAAAACCATAGGCGACGCTTATCCCCTTCCGAACATAGTCGGAATTCTTGACAGACTCGGAGGAGCTAAGTATTTTTCAGTTTTTGATTTGGCTAGTGGCTTCCATCAAATTAAAATGGATCCAAAAGACCAGCAGAAAACTGCATTTAGTACCCCTAATGGCCACTACGAATATAATAGAATGCCGTTTGGACTGAAAAATGCTCCAGCTACTTTCCAGCGACTTATGGATTGAGTTCTTCTAGGTCTACAGGACGTTGAACTCTTCGTATATCTCGATGACGTTGTTATTTTTGCATCATCACTCGAAGAGCACGGCAAACGTGTTCGACGACTTTTTAATAAACTAGTTCAAGCTAATCTAGTCCTACAATTTGACAAATGTGAATTTTTGAATCTCGAGGTCGCATACCTTGGTCATATTATTGGCAATGGTTGCGTACGTCCAGATCCAAAGAAAACAGAAGCTATCGAGAAGTTTCCAAGACCAAAGACAGTAACTAACATCAGGCAGTTCCTCGGCCTAGCCGGATACTATCGCCGTTTTATTGAAAATTTTTCAGGCCGTGCGAAACCGCTAACAGAACTGCTGTAGAAAGATAATCCGTTCATCTGGACCTCAGCTCAACAAGAGAGTTTCGACGACTTATGTAAAGCGTTATGCACATCCCCAGTTCTACAATATCCTGATTTTTCTCAACCTTTCATACTTTCGACTGACGCTTCAGATCTCGCTATTGGCGCAGTACTAAGTCAAGGAAAAATTGGCCAGGATAGACCAATAGCATACTTATCGAGACTACTCAAATCGGCAGAAAGAAATTATACAACAACCGAGAAAGAGTGTTCAGCAGTTATTTACGGTATTCTACATTTACGACCATACTTATACGGTCGACGATTTACTCTCGTATGTGATCATGAACCATTAAAATGGATTGACTCTGTCAAGCCACCTGTTTAACGATTGGTCCGATGGAGAAGAAGACTCAGAGAGTATGAGTATGTTTTCTATTACAAGCCAGGACGATTGAATTTAAATGCAGATGCGTTATCAAGAAATCCTGTTGTCATGATATTACCTGCGACCAAGTCTGAAACAGCTGCCAGACAATCTAATTCAATTGCCAAACATTTGGAGCGATTGCGATCATCTGCTACAAACGCGGCAATGGCAAACGCTAGCACTATAGGTGAGAGAGTGAGGTTGCGGAGATTAGTGAGTAACCCTTCAATAGCACCCCCACCTCCAATTCAGCGCGCAAAAACAATTGCCCGAATTCCATAATCTCAATCAGAAAAACGTAAGCCTGGTCGACCTCTAAAACAATCACAGATTACTCAAACCACGGCTCCAGTACCACCAGTGGCTCACGGTAATAGTAGTGATTTTCCTAGCCTCACAACTAATCGTGTTCCACCTTCCAAAAGTTCTAATAAACCAGGACCATTATCCACAAAAACAAACAACTGATTATCAACTGACGTATATAAATAATCAATAGGACGAAGAAACTCCTTCATTAACTGAACCGGTCCAAGTACCACCACTTAAAAATGTTGTGGAAATGTCACCCGGACCATCTTCAGAAAATGAAAACTACTACTGGGATTGACGTGGTGAAAATCCATTATATGAGTCTCCACGACCAGACGTCCTTGTTAAAGCTCCAAAACCTCAGTCTAGCAGACCATCTGGTATAACTTTTCGGCATCCTGTAGGACGATCGAATCCTGCAGATACTTCTGAAGGATCAACATCAAGATCAGAAATTGATGAAAGAAGACCGCTAGGAGCAGCAAGTAGACAATGGGCTAATTTAACACCTATCAACGAGAGTCTTTCAAGTACAGATACGGACGAAGAAATCGAAGTACCCCAACCACGACCGATACGAAGAAAATTCGTAGCTGATACTGTCACTTGCGAATTATTTTATCCTGGAATGAAAAATATTGAGAGTAAACTAACTCTACATACATCTAACGAAAATCTGACATACTTCAGAGACAACTATATACACTTTATTTCCGCTAATTGCGAATTTACGACTATCAATAGAAACGGACAAAATAGATCCTCAAGATTTAAAATTGAAAAAGCCTTAAATTAATCAAGTACTAGTTACACCACCTGGTAAGCATAAAATTCTTAGTGCAGTATTGAAAAAGAATCACTTTGACTCATTTTCTATACAAGAATTAAAAGATGTGCTAAAAACTGTCAAAAATGTATTAAGCCATTATAACATAAAAACACTGCGAATCTCGAAGCCAGGAGATATGTTAGAAGGCTTGAATCAATCAATCGTCACTGACCTTCTCAAAGAATGCCTCAATGACTGTGAATGTTCGTTGACTATTTGTCATGAAAGTGTAACAATGCCTGACGAGGATGTCCGTCGAGACATCATCGCAAAGTATCACGAAAGTCTGACTGGTGGTCATAAAGGCATCACTAAAACATATCGAAGAATCTGTGAACGTTTCTCCTGGCCTAACATGCGAGACGACGTCACAGAATTTATCCGAACCTGCAGGAGTTGTCAAGAGCAAAAATTTGTCCGAATCAAGACTAAAGAGCCGATGATCATTACTGACACTCCGGCAGAACCATTCGATAAAATATCAATCGATACAGTTGGCCCACTACCTTTAACACCATCAGGTAATATACATATTTTGACGATACAAGATAATTTCACAAAATATTGTATAGCTGTACCAATTCCCAACATAAAAGCTGAAAGTATTGCAGATGCACTTGCACGAAATGTAATAATTCAGTTTGGTTCGCCTCGCGTAATATTGAGTGATCAAGGTCGATCATTTGTTGGTAAAATATTTCATCATTTGGCTAAAATCTTCAAAATTAAACAGGTACTACCTCAGGGTATCATCCACAAACGAATGGAGCCCTAGAACGTAGTCACATCGTGTTAGCAAAATTTATTAAGCATAATGTAAATAAATATGATGATTGGGACAAGCTTGCTCCCTTCGCAATGTTTTCATATAATACTTCGGTACATGAATCCACCGATTTCACTCCTTTTGAACTTATATACGGTAAAAGAGCTCGTATACCTAGTTCCTTTCCACCACTTGATAAAACCGAGACTTATGGCTCGTATTTACATGATCTAGTCAACCGTATGGATGACATGAGACAATTCGCGGCCTCTAGCTTAATCAAATCTAAACATCGTTCTAAACGTTACTATGACGCTCACTTGAACCCCAGTACTTTGAATGTTGGAGATCAGGTTTACGCTATTAAAGAGCCACGAAAAGGTAACTTCGATTCACACTATGAAGGCCCTTATATGATAGTTGAGTTATTAGATAATAACACAGCTATAATAGAAGATGAAAAGGGTAAACAATCACTTAAACATATAGATAAGTTAAAAATATGTAACACTAGAAACTCTAATAACTCTAGCACTGATACCCAATCTGTCTAACACAATTATCACTCCCTATTTGTCCTACTAATCATTGTGTTTTAGTTAAATGAATTACTACAGGTAAACAAGTAATCTCAACTGTATATTATGGAGCTTACGAAATTTATTCTCTGGCTAACATCAGCGATCCGACTAGCGCACGGGTTTATCGCTTACGACTACGAGACTCTGTCAATAAATGTCACTTCATTATCCTTGCTAGACATTTAAAATTGCAACCTACCTATCGGCAAGCCAACAATAAAAGACACCCGAGTTCAACTACTACAATCTACCAGTTTTGCAAGCATTAAAATGATTCAATGCAAACTTACTATTCAGCGTACTATCTATCATTGCGGAGACATTAACCATCTATTCGGAGAAATAAATAGTAATATGGAATTCGTTCACGAGTTAACTCATGAAACCTGCAAGACAATCCACGAAACTGGACTCTTCATGTATCGAGACGAAGCGCATGCAGGTATTCAGAAAAATGCGACGACCAGATTCCCAGTCACACTAGCAAGATAATTCACGGCTGGTGGCTGGTGTTATAGAGGGACATACTCCGACGCTTATGGTAAATGGGAAGATGTTACCGTAACTGGATATGCCACCTTCACTCTACAAGACTACTTCACTTCCATCAACCTGGACCGAAATGAAGTAATATTAAGGTCCGGAGTTTGCTGCAAGTATCAACAGGGAAAGTGTATGGATATTGAAGGAGGAAATACTTTCTGGGACTTGTTGCCTCCAGACCAATGTAATTCACGCAAGTTTTCCGTACTTTACGAAGGAGGTGTAACATTTGCACTAACAGCTAAAGGTCAAATTTCCAACTGTGCAACTAAATTAATGAAGACTGTTGCGTAATCGAAACTATAAAAGAATTTAAATTCATTTAATTTAAATTCAAATATAGTTTCACTTCCGGCAGATAGAGGCAGCACCTACTGGGGTCTCATTTATAAATTAAAACTTGATCATGCGCAGCTCGGCACATGCGCATCTACTTTTTCCTGCTTCGTGTCGAGAAGACGGCCGCCATTATCTTTCGTAATACTCATTCAACAGATAACACGTGTTATAATTAAATCTTATCATTTTGCGCTCATCTAAGAGTAATTAATTTAAATAATCATTTAATTAAAATCTGCATTCATCGGGCTCATCAAAACTATAATTATTTTTATAATTTTGGGCAACAGAGCTCATAAATAAATTACATAAAAAACTCAACAATTCCAGTGATCATCGACCACGTTTCTCAAGAGGTTATTCAAGCGGGAGACATCACAAGTGCCCTTTTATTTAATAAATAATTATATCCAGTGTTCATAAAATTAAAAGACTCTATTTGATAATTAATTAATTATCAACATGCTCAATATTTTAATAAAATTAAAAGTAAATTCTCGCTCGGTAGCCTCTGCAATCATGCTACCACGTGTTCATAAAAGAAATTCAATTCAGTGCAATTTATTATAAACTCATTCAATTAAATTAAATTAAGTGATAAATAATATTATAAATTAATGAACTCAATTATTCATGCATTTTGTGCTATTAACAATAGTAATTTAAGTGTTCAATAATTAACTTCGCTCGGTATCCTCTGATTCCATGTTACTGTTTTCTATGACATTTTTTGCAATCAACTCAGTGTTCAAATATATTCAAATTAATTATTTCAATTATTTACTCGAGCTCAATTTCCTAATTTGCATTCAATTATTTACGTATTCATAAGCTCAGACAATTTAACAGTATTAAATAATTAAATCAACGATTTAATTGTGTAACCCAGTGATATTATGTGCTGTGACAAATAAAAATATTGTTATATTTTTTAATATGCGTATTTTTCAAATATCCTAACCACCAACCAGTCCTGCCATGTATTTATTTTATTATTATTACAACAAAGACCGAGCATCCGAGACTCTTTATACTCGATTCTGACAACAGTGAGTTTTTCCACGACGCCAATCGCATAGACACTAAATCGATGGATCTTTTCACATACGTAAATACGAAATTTGTCTACCTCGAACGACATGTGCAGAGTCAAGTTATGATGCTTTACCACGACATGATCAAACAAGAATGTGAACTCGAAAAGAAGGTCCTACAAAATGTACTCATCTTAGCTACTCTGACACCTGACGAATTCGCATTCCAGTTCATGAAGAAGCCTGGATACATCGCGCACGTATTGGGCGAAGTAATAAGGTTTGCTAAATGTATAGCTGTCGATGTGAGACGACGGGACACGAAAAAATGCTATCAAGAATTACCTGTACTTAGAGGTAACGATACCTACTATATGTTGCTACGAACGCACATATTAGTCAAAACTGGAACGCAAGTAGACTGTAATCCTCTATTAGCACCAATGTTTAGGCTAGAAGATTCATGGTATGAGTTGAATCCAAAACTATCATCAGTCCCAAACCCAGAACAGTTGACTGCTTCAACAAATCATTCCTGGAAGTACATCCCAGCCCAAGGATTGGCAACGGGCGGTATCTATTCAGACAACGACATTGTGAAGCTGAAGTACTACATGATGTTCCCATTGGAACGAACTGCGGTACTAAATACTATTGTCAGAGGCGTGACGGGTCAATACGTGGCTGAGAACACCATCAAGATTAATAACCTACTGGATGAAGAAGCCATCAGATTGTCTCTCGCTAAAACCTGGGGAAAGGTGTATAATTTCTTCAACACCATAGGTACATTCAGCGTAACACTCTTTGGAGTTTATCTTACGTTTAAAGCTATAAAGTTCGCAATGGACACTTTAATCCACGGTTATGCGCTGCATACTGTTTATGGAAGGAGCGTGTGGTTAATAGGAGCACTCTGCGACTCTGTAACCAACCTTCTTTTACATCTACCATAGACCGGAAAAAGTCCTGCACCTAACGACGCAGAGTCTCCACAAACAAAAGGCGAATGTCAAGAAATGAACCATGCGCGAACTATCTATCCATACTTGCCTTATGTACCCCCTGATCACACTAGGGAAGTTATTTATGCTACCCCTAGAACCCAAACGGTTAACACTCAGTCTAACACTACTGGAGAAGCTGACCCTGATGAACTCCAGGTTCCAAATGAGAATACACGACAACTTCCAAACTAATCTCATGCATGCCGCATGCCCATCTTCTTTAAAATTTTAAGATTAATATAAGCTATCTCAACTTCAAGAATATAGTAACAATTTAAAATAACTACTTTTAGCAAACAACATGGCAGCATTACAATGGATCCTTATAAATATTATCGCTATTGTGTCCAACGTAATAGGAAGTGCAGTCCACCTAAGACCAATGGAGCCCAGCTCAGGACTCTATTATGAGCATCTGAAGGATGTTCATCTTGCCCCCGAAGAATGGAAACTAACCACCATAATGGACTTGGATTTTCTTGAAGAACAAATTCCTTCTATTACAGACATGGAAATTTTTGGACTTTATCAACACTGCGTGACATCAATTACAGAATCGGAATGCCGATACTATATAAGGTTCGATACTACATAAGACTACAAACGCATGTCTCGAAAATTATTCAGCCAGATGGAGATAATAAGACAATTGGTCGATCCAGACCAAGCACACAACCGCTCTTCACCAAAAGAACCAAGCGTGAAAGCCCTCCTACAAGATCATCTCCAAAACTTCGATGAAATCATCTTCACTCCTGCACCGAATAATGCGTCGATACTTGAAAATAAAAGGCAAGTCACTCAATCTGACCTATACGAGGACCTGACACGGCTAGCATTCCAACATAAGGACTACTATAAATATTCAGAACCTATCAAAGAAATGTCTGGTCCATTGACTGAACAAAATGTATCACACTCAATGTACATCGAACGCCTAAGTGCTTGGAGCGTACAGACTCAAACTTATTTCGAGGAATATCTTAATCTCATGAAAAACGTAATCGAAGCGATAAACTTCGTTTTGGTCGGAAAATTTCCATCACAGTTTCCTAGCCCAAAAAGAATCTCCGAAGCTATGGAAATATTTCCTGACGAGAATCCCCAGTACTAGATCCCAATAGAAACAGAGAATCTTTATAACGAGGAAGCCTCCAAATTAATAAAGTTCGAGCATAGATTTTTCAAGGGTAACCTAATTCTGACACTTCGTATGCCTTTAGTGCAGTTACTCAAATACAATTTATACAAACTTCATCCTAATCCAGTTCGTCAGATTTTTGGAAACAATACTAAGGGATCTGCCTATATACAGCCACGATCCGATTATTTGATGATATCCTCGAATCATGAATGGTACACGCTAGTTCAAGAAAACGAACTTAAGCAATGTCAAGAATTAAGAAATCTCTATATATGCAAACCCAACTTTATAATATATGAAACAAATATCCATCCGTCATGTGAAGCTGATCTATTCGCAAATTCAAGTCTCGACTCGTTCAGTAAATGTGACATCAGATTGAGCAAAACTCATTATTTGTTAAGGTAATCAATATCCTTGAAAGCTACGCTAAAAACGCGAGAAAGATCTACACTAAAGGATCAATCAAAGCTACTTATCTACAAAAGATCCTGAATCGCGACATTGTAAACTTATAGACTAAAGACTATAAGTGTCCTAAGTTTGACGTAATCCGCACCTCGTCAACTATCTGCACGACCCACGGACTGAAGAAAAATTATTACTGTGCTTTAACTAACGCCATCTGCATAAGACAGTGGGTACGGGATCAACAGTCAAAATCTTTTCCTTTATAAAACGGACAACATGCCTCATGAGACAACAGACGGGTACTCTTCGAGAACTCGTCCCCTTGGTGTGGATATGCTGTTCATCTACCTCGTCTCTTTGATTGTAATACGAGAGCATTGGCATCGACGTACATGCCTAAGGGCCTTAAGGCGGCTACGTTGCAGTGACCGATATAAGAATCATCCAAATCCACGGACCCTAGAAGCAGATTTCTGCATCCCTTATGGGTCCTTACTCATAAAACCCACCGATAACATCAAGCCTAACGATGCAGAAATACAAGCTGCATGGATCATAGTCCAAAAAAGGATATCAGAACGCAAGTCATGAGAAACTACTGGGTCAGTCAACGCCACTTAAGAAGACAGCGCAAATATAGAAAAATTCGAGCTAAATTCGTTCCCCCTCTTTCCAACCTTGACCTGTCACGACTATTTGAAGAAGTACCTTGGTCAACTAAAGAACCTGATCTATCTCGCAGCTACCCAATTAGCTGTGCCTACAGATTAATCAACCTTATGATAATTGGACATTTCTACCATCGGGAAAGCACACAAATTTATCTGGACGCAATCATCGATCATTACAAACAACCTTTCGAATCTTTTACTACCGACTTACAAGAAGCGTTTTCATTTCCTCAGCTGCTTGACGATCTCGTATCTTGGAGCAATGACAGAGAAGATACTACACGTCATCCACCCCTCGACCTGCAACACCCATCGCCATCAACTTCCTCAAACTTCCATGACCAAAGACTTCGTTATCATCCATATTCTATGCCTCAAAATCAACCAGAACAACTAGTGTACCATGACGACTTGGCACTGAGTTCCCTTTGTTCAATTAAAGGCAAGGATTGTGATCACAAGAAAAGAAGGAAGTGGCATTGGTATCAACGAAACGGCATAGGCCGAACTCCCAGAAAGTATTCTCACGTCAGGAAATTTCACAGACAAAGATGTACGAATAAGCAATCATCTGACTGTAAGTTAACTGCAAGGGTAAGCTAATAACGCACATAAACACATAACATTGCACACATAAAATTAACTTACTAACTCCTAATTCTTTTCATTCTGCTAAGTCACGTAACCACTCGTATCTATCAGGATCGAACTTCTTTTCATAAACATTTTTTAACTCCTGGTTACGAGTGATTACAAAAATAAAAAAAAAATAATAACAATAAAAAAAAAATAATAACAATAAAAAAAAAACAATAATAATATTTTTAGATACATATATAACCTACTAATACACGTGTAACTTTATCTTTGTACATACATATTAATATTTAACAGTAGTATAATTAATTACTTAATAAAATATTAACTACGCACGTAATTTTGACACTGCATAAAAAAAAGGGGTAAGAACATTATATATCTAGTATTAGCTTTATATTTTATCAATACACATATAAATATATATATATATATATATATATATATATATATATATATATATATATATATTGTTCAGTCACGAGCTTAAATTAATTCAAATAAGCTTCGTGCATTTCCGCTAAGTCCGGGAGCTGCCGAACTCGCGATTGTACAGAGAGCGTAGAGTGCCGGGTCACTCGCTATTTGGACCCGACACATACTAAAAACTCCCTCAGGACCGTGTCAAGACACTATGGGAACCCGCTACCAGCCGGCCAATCAGATAATTCGTTTTATATTGGCCAACCAATAAGAAAATCCGCTATCAACTACTTCCTGTTGGCGCGCTTTTAAGCCAATGGGAAAATTCGTCTTATGCAGCAAGGCTGCCACGTCAACATCAAGAGCCGACGACGACTCAACGACATTTTCATCTATTCATTCTACAACGTGCTTTGCTACTTGCAACCTCGTGCTTTGAAACCGCTTCTGTAATTATTTCTTGTGTGATATAATTCAAATCGCTTTGCTAATTATCCTCAATATTTAGTCAGTAAAATAAGGCTGCTATTTATTGGGAATAATTCTGATTGTTACTCGCGTGTAATTAATTATAAATTAATTTCCGTGAATATAACCGCTATCGACCACGTGTCGAATTTTATACGTGAATCTTTTCATTAGTTTGCATTCGCTATCGCGTATCTCTTAGTCGCATTCGCTATAATTATTAAGTTTCTTACAATTTTAAAGTGTAAATAAGTGTAAATAAATATCTAATTTATTTAGTGTTAAAAACTGTGTAATTGTTAATTGTTTAATTCCTCACGCCTAAACCAGATCCAATTAGTTTATTCGCTCATTTTACATTTGGTCCTTCGAGCCGGATCTGGCGTGTTTAAACAATTAAAAATTATTTATAAATTAAAAATCGTAAAAAATTGTGAGAAGAAGTTAGTGTAAGTGTTTTGTGTCGTGAAAATCGCTAAGTGCCGTGGGCATTGCTGAGCA
This sequence comes from Microplitis deprimator, assembly GCA_964016945.1. NCBI lineage: Eukaryota > Metazoa > Arthropoda > Insecta > Hymenoptera > Braconidae > Microplitis > Microplitis deprimator. Next base: position 7,601,670 of record OZ024714.1, on the reverse strand, counting down.
CTACTAGAGTGCTGCCCGGGGTGATCAATTTTACACACCGGTGTAAAGAGACCTTTTAGCAAAAAAGATCGAAAACTTAGCGTCGGTTTCACGTCTCGCGTCCATTTTGTGTGCCACGTCGATTCAAGATGGCCGCTGAAGCACAAGTCGCTCTCCAAATGAACCGCATCGACACGATGCGAAACATGTCCAACCGCTTAACCAACGAAGTACTCGCTAACCAAGGTGCCGCCGCCATCGACGCTGAACTCGCTATCCTCAATGAATTGTGGAATCGCTTCAACACAACTCATGAGAGACTTTTCGAGGATGTGCCAGATATCATCGCTAATGAATACCACACAGGTAATGCTTATGGTACAGCTAATCTTGTATACACTGAGCTCAGAGTGAGACTCAGCTCTGCTAGACCCGTTCCAGAACCTGTTCAGGAAGCTCCTGCCGTTAACCACGACCAAACGGCTTACTTTGGGGGCGCGCACAAGTCTAGCTTGCCGCAAATTAAACTGCCAACGTTCCAAGGCTCTTATGACGAGTGGGACTCGTTCAAGGACTTGTTCACGTCAATCGTCATTAATGAAGATTCGCTTACTGGGTCCCAGAAAATGCATTACCTGAAAACGCAGGTCAAAGGTGAAGCTGCTGCTCTACTCGCTAACGTCCAGATCACGGATGACGCTTTTCAACCAGCTTGGAATTTGCTGAACACTCGCTACACCAATCCACGCAGATTACTCGATATGCATATCGATGATTTGCTGGATCGTCGACCGGTGACGTCACACTCCGCTACTGATCTGGATGCACTTCTACTCGCTAACAAGAAATCGCTGGACGCAATATCAGCACTGGGAATTCCAATTGGTGAGTTGGACCCCTTTTTAATTCGCTTGACTGTTCGTTGTTTGCCATCAGATTTGAGAGTGGACTGGATGGCATCGCTTGGGTTGTCCAATGAATTTCCCACTTACCAACAGCTGCACGACATGCTCAAGGCCAAAGTTCGTGCTTGGGAAAATTCTGAAATTGGCGCTAAACTAACCTCTACACAAGCTAAGGGTGTTAGTGAAAGACAACCATCACCTAAGCCTTACGCAAAGTCAGCCGCTTCTAACAAACAAGTGAAGTTTGTTAACAGTCGATCCGCTACCTCATCAACGCCATCTACATCTACTGGTTCCGCTAGTTACATCGCTTTCACTCCCAAGGATCGTACGAGTGAACCGGGCATGTGCCCAATCTGCAAAGAGAAACACTTTGTTCTCTTTTGCCCCAGCTACCAAAAGGCGACGCCAGAAAACCGCAGAACGATCGTCCAGCATTATCGTCTCTGCTTCAACTGCTTGGGACGCCACCGCTATGCTGATTGCAGAACTAAGCAGAAGTGCCGCCATTGTGACCAGCCACATCACACATCGACGCACATTGATGTCAGTGCTGCCGCTAAATCAGTACAGGACGCTCCTGTATCTGACCCAGGTAACAAATAGTTCCAATTTTGGTAACTTTTGTTTTGAATTCGCTAACCTAGTCTGCTTTCAGCTCATTCGCTCAATGTTTTACTCACTACCGCTATTGTTCAGTTGAATTCGCTAACAGGAAGTACATGTACTGCTCGTGTACTTATTGACCAAGGATCGGAGCTATCCTTTGTGACGCATTCGCTAATTAAGAAGCTGGATATACCACTCAGTAAAGCAGCTGTACCATTACGTGGGATTGGGAATGTGTCAGCTGGGCATTCGCTTGGGTCATGCAAGATGAAGCTGCATTCGCTACATAGTTCCGCTTCTATTACTATCCAAGCTCTAAGCTTCCTCTATTGACGGTAAACTTGCCGTCATTTACGCTAACCAATAAGAAATGGCCGCATATAACTAATCTTCAACTCGCTGATCCAGACTTCTTAATTCCACGACCTATTGACATCATTCTGGGTGCAGCACCAGCTGCACATATAATCAACGCTAAAATAAGGAAAGGGAGTGACAATGACCCAATCGCTCAGTCAACATCGCTTGGCTGGATCATATATGGATCTGTGGACACCGCTACATCAAAATTGGCCGCTTATGGTCATCATGTCACTATTGATGATCAACTACAAGACTTGCTGAGCAAGTTTTGGTATCAAGAAGAGCCACAGACAGAATTCGCTACACGATATACGGAAGAAGAAGACGAGTGTGAACAACACTTTGTCAATACACACTACAGACAGTCTGATGGTCGATATGTCGTTCGCTTGCCGCTTAAATCTTCGCCATGTCAACTGGGTGAGTCGCTACGAGCTGCGCAATACGCTTTACTACGTCTTCGCAAACGATTGAAGGACGATCCAGTTTACAAGAAGTTATACTTCGACTTCTTGAAGGAATATGAAGATTTGGGACACATGAGACGTATAAAATTAAAGGATTTACCACCGAACAGCTACATGTTGCCTCATCATGGGGTTCTTAAAGAACAGAGCACTACCACCAAGCTCAGAGTGGTATTTAATGGTTCCTGGAAAACAACATCTGGTGTATCAGTCAACGAGATACTACATGTGGGTCCCAAGATTCAAGTTGACATCAGTGACGTGCTTATTCGCATCCGCTGCCATCGCTATTTATTCGCTACTGACGTAACTAAAATGTTTCGTCAGATCGCAGTTGACAAAGAAGATCATCATCTACAGTGCATACTCTGGTTTGACAAAGATGACATCCCAACAGTATTTGCACTCGCTACTGTTACGTATGGAACAACATCAGCTCCATATCTCGCTGGGAGAGCACTTTTACAACTCGCTGAAGATGAAGGAAATAAATTTCCAAAAGCTGTTGAACCGCTAACTAACACACGCTACGTTGATGACATCTATGGAGGCGCAGATGAACTCGCTGAGGCAATCCAAGTTGCTCTCGATACAAAAAAAAATGTGTGCCGCAGGATGTTTTCCGCTTGCAAAGTGGGCAAGTAATTCAACAGAATTACTCTCTCAAGTCGCTCCAGTTGAAACCCAAGAAGATACACCAAGAGAACTTGGGGATACTACAGTAAAAGTGCTCGGGTTAACCTGGAATTCAACACAGGATAAATTCCAGTTTGGCTATTCGCTTCCAGAAGCATCACCAACTACTAAACGCACAATTTTATCTGAAATTGCTCGCTTGTTTGACCCACTGGGGTTTTTGGCACCGATCATCGTGAGAGCCAAGATGTTCATGCAGAAGCTATGGCTGCAGAACTTCGACTGGGATGCTACGCTATCACCGTTGCTTCTTCAAGAATGGAATTTATTTCGAGATGAACTACATCAGATCTCGAAGATTCAGATACCTCGCTGGAATCATGTAAAAACTGGTGTATCGATTGAATTACATGGATTCTCTGATGCTTCACAACTCGCTATGGCTGCTGTCGTCTACTTAAAAGTTACTGACGCTACTGGAAGCTCCAACATTTCGCTAGTGTGTGCTAAAACACAAGTTGCACCACTGAAACTCATAACTATACCGAGAATGGAGCTTAATGCCGCTGTCTTACTCACTCAACTGGTACTCTACGTCAAGAAAGTTTTGAAACTTGAAAAGATACCAATTTTCTTGTGGACAGACTCCGCTGTATCCTTAACGTGGATACGAAACAACCCAGGTAGATGGAAAGTCTACATTCGCAACAGAGTTACCAAGATTCAAGAATCGCTACCAAGTGTCAACTGGGATTTTGTTCCAGGGAAACTCAACCCAGCTGACTGCGCTTCAAGAGGTTTAACAGCAGCCAAACTAGAACAGCATTCGCTATGGTGGACGGGACCTAAGTGGCTCAGTCAATCAAAAGAAAACTGGCCATCCTTTGACATCCCTACGCAAACGATATCACATCTTGAAGAACGTCCAGGTCTGGTTTTTACCATCTTCAAGGCAGATTCACACCCGCTATACACGCTACTGGAAAAATTCTCTAAGTTGTCACCATTACTTCGCACGCTTGGAATCTGTCTACGTGCCATCGCTAAATTTAAAAAAGTGCCACAGTCCACACTGGCCACACCACTCTCTACGATTGACCTGGAACTCGCTAAGACTTTGCTGATCAAGTATACTCAAAGGCAGTACTATTCGCAAGAGCTGAAACTACTGAAAGATGGTGATTCTCTACACAGAAATCATCGTCTCGCTAAATTGATTCCCTACGTCGACTATAACGGAGTACTCAGAGTCGGCGGTCGCTTGAAGAATTCACTTCTGGATGATGAACAAAAAAATCCAGCAATTTTACCAAAATCATCACGCTTAAGTACGCTATTGATAGACCATTCGCATCAGAGAACATTCCACGGGGGAACTCAATTGACTCTCGCTGATCTACGGAGATCTGTCTGGATAGAAGGTGGTCGAGTTCCAGTCAGATCACACATTCTTCGCTGCGTCGTGTGCACGAGACATAGAGGTGTTCGTGCACAACAATTAATGGGACAATTGCCATCCGCTCGTGTAAGACCATCAAAAGCATTCTTACACACTGGAATAGACTACGCTGGGCCAGTAACACTGAAGACATTTCAAGGTCGAGGTGCGAAAACTTATAAAGGATGGATCGCTGTGTTTGTATGTCTCGCTACGTCCGCTATGCATATAGAAATTGTCACCGATTACTCTACTGACGCTTTCGTCGAGGCATTCAGAAGATTTACTAGTCGGAGAGGCGCCTGCAATACCCTATACTCGGACTGTGGTACAAATTTTGGCCATCGAAATGGCCGCTTGCACGAGTACTCGCATTACATCCAGGCAGGGATGGCCTGACTCGAGTAGTAACTCTGAAAACCGCTACTACGGAACTTGTTCGACCAATCACTAAACTTTGTGTACTACCAGTTCACTCTCCAGATGACAATCCAGTCGACACCGTCGCCAGCGCTGGGGAGAATGTTCAGTCACGAGCTTAAATTAATTCAAATAAGCTTCGTGCATTTCCGCTAAGTCCGGGAGCTGCCGAACTCGCGATTGTACAGAGAGCGTAGAGTGCCGGGTCACTCGCTATTTGGACCCGACACATACTAAAAACTCCCTCAGGACCGTGTCAAGACACTATGGGAACCCGCTACCAGCCGGCCAATCAGATAATTCGTTTTATATTGGCCAACCAATAAGAAAATCCGCTATCAACTACTTCCTGTTGGCGCGCTTTTAAGCCAATGGGAAAATTCGTCTTATGCAGCAAGGCTGCCACGTCAACATCAAGAGCCGACGACGACTCAACGACATTTTCATCTATTCATTCTACAACGTGCTTTGCTACTTGCAACCTCGTGCTTTGAAACCGCTTCTGTAATTATTTCTTGTGTGATATAATTCAAATCGCTTTGCTAATTATCCTCAATATTTAGTCAGTAAAATAAGGCTGCTATTTATTGGGAATAATTCTGATTGTTACTCGCGTGTAATTAATTATAAATTAATTTCCGTGAATATAACCGCTATCGACCACGTGTCGAATTTTATACGTGAATCTTTTCATTAGTTTGCATTCGCTATCGCGTATCTCTTAGTCGCATTCGCTATAATTATTAAGTTTCTTACAATTTTAAAGTGTAAATAAGTGTAAATAAATATCTAATTTATTTAGTGTTAAAAACTGTGTAATTGTTAATTGTTTAATTCCTCACGCCTAAACCAGATCCAATTAGTTTATTCGCTCATTTTACATATATATATATATATATATATATATATATACAATAAATAATACGCTTTAGATATAAAAATTATTTGGCCCTGTAATCATTGCATCATCGTTTATACTTTCTATTATAATATAATTTAAGTATGTTTGGGCAGTAAAGTATATTTTATTGATATAAACTACAATAATCAATACATATGTATATCATAAGCAAAGTAGTCATTATAATGGTACTATAGTTAATAATTAAGCTTAAAAGAATGTACGTTTGTTTGTTAATTTAATAAAATCTAAACGACTAATGTAAAAAACTAAGATAGTGCGTATTACATACTACAAATACTATATATATTAAGTAAAATCACAAAATAAGAAAAAAAAAAAAACAAAAGAAAACAGAAAAACAAAAAAAAAGATAAAAATAATAATATGTTTACTCTGTTTGACGAAACGTCATAAAAATAGTGTAAGGGAAACCGTGACTAAGTATAATATGAGTTAAAATATTAGAGTTAAAACGCATAGGTATTAAGAGCATATAAGTAATTCAGAGATAAGTTACCACCTGAGAGATGAATTAAGTATAATACTACAATAATTATATATATATATATATATATTTATATATATAAAAAAAAAATTAAAAAAAAAAATCATAAAATAAAATAAAATAAACAAAATATTACTCCACAAAAAAAAAAAAAAAATATAACCTTAGCATTAATTAACTTGCTTCTGTTAAGATAATAACATGTACATTATGATAGTGATAATGTACATAATTCTTAAGCCCTACAATAAGGCAACTAAATTCATTTTTTTTATATAGCATATTAGAATATGGGATAAAATCTAAAATTAACTTGCATTGGTTTCGAATTCATTTTAGCAATCTAACTTCATTTTAGCAATTTAACGTAAATATCTAAAAATATCTGTAAGAATATATACATTAGGGTGCTCCGTTTGAAACGAACATTTTTTTTTTTTCGCTCTCCATCGAAAATCTTTTTCTATATGTTAAAATAAAAATTCAGTCCAATTTTGAGCTCTTAATATTAATATTAACCACTGGAACACCGTCGTTGAAGTTTTCCCATGCTAAAAGCACGTAAATTTAGTTTTTTTTCTTTTCAATTAATAAAACTCAGCCCCACTTTTATGTATCGTATGGGTCCAAAGTTTTTCTTAAAGAGAATTGTATGCTCTTCAAAAAAGCCAGTATCTGCTTAGCTCTAAGTTCAACTCTAGCTCTCCTGTGAGTCTTTAATGTCAAATTTCGTATCAAATTGATGGTTTTTTGCTGTTAACTCATGAACGGTTGAGTCTAAAGAAAAAACGTAAATGAATTTTTTGTAGAAAATTTAATTTTCTATAAAAAAGGTTTAATGACTTGTATCTCTAAAACTATTATTTTAAAAAATATATGAAGTTAAAGTTATTAAAATTTTTAATTTTAGCAAAATTTCGAGATTAATTATTTTATAATTAAATAATATTTATATTTTTACCGTACAATGGACGGTGTGGCTCAATAAGTTATAGATTAAATTGAACGGAATATAGTATAGTGCCGGATAGCTCCACTGGTAGAGCACTCGGCGCGATACCGACATGGTCTGGGTTCGATTCCCAGTTCGGGCTATCTATATTTTTCTCAATTTATCTATAAATTGTCTTATTGAGAAGGTTTGCATGTTTAGGTTTCCACTTATTAAATTGTCTTAATTTCTTACTTAATAATTAAAAATGTCTAGAGCGCTGCCGTGGCAATTAAACCAATTAAGTCAAGGTCACACGAAAGCAACCTTTTTCTAAAAACATAATTAGCTGATAAACTAAACGCTGCTGTAGCGATAGTTTAAAAACTAGTAAGCGCTGCTTAATAATTAAAGGACTAACATAAAAAGCATATTTCATTATGTAAAATCATTAGACTGCCAAAAATGTATGTAAGCTATCATTTTCGTTTAAATTAATGATTATTTTGATTTAATAATTAAAATACTATCAGTAATTTATGAAAGATAATGATTAATACATAAATATACAAAATATAAAAAATACCCTTAAATATTCATCCAAATTAGTTTAAGAACCCATTTAATTTCGTATTTATTCCTAAAATAGGTTGTAAATACATAATTTTGAATATCTTACAAATTTTGATTTTTTTTTGGTAAGTAATTAATAAAATAAGCCGAAAAACTACTAAAAATATAAATATTATTTAATTATAAAATAATTAATCTCGAAATTTTGCTAAAATTAAAAATTTTAATAACTTTAACTTCATATATTTTTTAAAATAATAGTTTTATAGATACAAGTCATTAAACCTTTTTTATAGAAAATTAAATTTTCTACAAAAAATTCATTTACGTTTTTTCTTTAGACTCAACCGTTCATGAGTTAACAGCAAAAAACCATCAATTTGATACGAAATTTGACATTAAAGACTCACAGGAGAGCTAGAGTTGAACTCAGAGCTAAGCAGATACTGGCTTTTTTTAAGAGCATACAATTCTCTTTAAGAAAAACTTTGGACCCATACGATACATAAAAGTGGGGTTGAGTTTTATTAATTGAAAAGAAAAAAAACTAAATTTACGTGCTTTTAGCATGGGAAAACTTCAACGACGTTGTTCCAGTGGTTAATATTAATATTAAGAGCTCAAAATTGGACTGAATTTTTATTTTAACATATAGAACAAGATTTTCGATGGGGAGCGAAAAAAAAAGAATGTTTGTTTCAAACGGAGCACCCTAATATACATATATATAAAATATCATAGTTACGTTTTTTTTTTAGTTTCCCGGCACCAATTGTCTAATATAAGTTAGAATGTATACGTATATGTATACATATATGTATGTAAATATCTATATCCATGAGTAAAGTTAGTACTAAGATTTCAAAAAGAAAACACAAAAAAAAAGGCCATTCGGCAGCCGAAATTGAAGGTAGATTTTTCAATTAATTGATATAAAAAAATAGTTTTATACATACATATCTTGTTAGTGTAAGTCATGATATGAAATTAGACTCGTTTTCTAGGCGTGAGGGTAAAAAAAGACAACGATTATTATTGATAGAGAACTTCAGATAGTTGATTTGACATAACATTATATAGGTAATGTACGGAACTAACCTTCACATAAATGAAGTATTGAAAATTTAATTAGTATGAGATCATAATTGTAATCGCTGTTACCATGACAAGCCCAGTTAAAATAACAGTAATACTTTTATTTAAAATATAAAATAGCTGTGAAATTAACAGGTTATTTTCATTACAATAAAATACACGTGACAAAATTGTATTATAATGGGAAATTCATAAGTTATGTGGAATGAAAACGATATTTTCAACATTTTTGATTTCATTAAAGAGTTCAAGGGTATCAAATTATTGGAAGAAATAGTCGAAACATAAAGCTTAAGGTCATTAATGCGAGATTATTAGTCAAGCTTTCAGATACTTTTTACGGAAACTGTCTATAAATATTAGTTTTGAAGTTATATGAGCTTTAGCAGTGATTAAAAACTGATTTCTACCAAAAATCATGAAAATTTCAAACAGCCATAATTTCAAAACTATTTAAGCGATTCAGCCTATCTTCGAACCTGATAAAGGTAATCGCCTATAGAATAAGTGTAAGAAATTTCATTAAGATCTGATAAGGACTGTGAGTGCTATCGTAATGACAAGACCAGTGATAATCATAGGGAGTAGAGGTACGTTTGATACACCATAAGTAATAAAAGAAATACTTTTAAAATATAAAATAGCAGTGAAATTTACAGGTTATTTTGTGCACAATGAAATACAACTGACGAAACTGGATTATAATGGGACAAGCATAAGTTATGTGGAATAATAAGCATATTTTCAACATATTTTGATTCCATTAAAATTTTCAAGGCTATCAAATTATTAGAAGAAATGGTCAAAACATAAAGTTTAAGGTTATAAATTAAAGCTTATCAGTCAAGCTTTAAAATACTTTTTATAAATATTATCTATGAGTTTTAGTTTTAAAGTTATATGGACTTGAAAGTGATTAAAAACTGATTTTTTCGAAAAATCGTTGAAATTTCAGACAGCCATAACTTCTAAACTAATCGACCGAATCAGCCCATCTTCGAACATAACCGTGGTAATCACACATAGAATAAGTGTAGGAAATTTTATTAAGATCGGATAAGAACTGTAGACGCAATCGTGTCCTCAAAAGTCGGTTATATCCCATATATATATATATATATATATATACATACATATATAAATTTTTCAACGAATGGTATTTTTGAACTCTACTCAACTAATTATGATAGTTTATGATGAAATTCCTTGAAAAATCGACCATGAGGACAAATACAAAAGTTAGATTTTCAAAAAAATCTACCTAAAAGGGAAAAAAAAAACAATATAATATATATATATTTATGTGTGTGTGTGTATTTATATGCTTATGTGTATGTACGCGTATAAGTGCATATGCACGGGCGTGCACACGTGTATATTTATACATATGTGTTTCAAAAAAAAAAAAAAAAAAAAAAACGATACATAATAATACCTAATCGCTTTTCTTTTATATAATATTCATAACTAACGCAAGTAACCATAAGACACTTGGTAATTATTAAATTATAATGTAAAACTCTTTTTTTGAAATAATCTTAACTGTAAGTTAAAATAACCATAAAAAAATGAACATAGTTTGAGGGATAAAACACGATCTCAGTCGTTTCCTCGTACCCCTCTTCACTTCGGAAACCCCCATGGGCAGTCAACGAACCTGCCAGATGTACCGACACACGACTCAGTCCCAGACAACAACAAAAGAGGAAAGATTCATTGGGGCTACTTGAAGCAAGCGTGCTTGCCTCAACGTCCCATCCTTTTCCCACAAAGGAAAATCTACAAGAGCAATAAGGAAGAAAAACCCTTGAAAGTAGCAAGTGTTGTGATGGCTCTATTCTGACTTTTCTCTGACCCGTAGACCTACTTACTCTATCGACGAAATTGTGACGTTGAAATTTTATTCTTAAAACCTTTCCTCGTGAGGTCCTACGCCTAGGCACCTGGACTCCTAGGTTGGATACCTAGAGTAAAATCATTTAAGTTCGCATTAAATTTAACTAAACTCCTTCACGTGACGTCCACAGCCTAGGCAACCGGAGTCCTTGTTCGGAAATCGTTAATCCAGTTAATAAAAATCCTAAAAATCATTATAAATTCACTCGAAGGCAAAGCTGGCTTCTTGGTTCAGCGTGCAGTGCGTTCGTGTGAAAAGATTCAACCTGTGAATCTCAACTAAATACCATCATAAGACATTGTAAAACTCCTGTGTACACAAATTCAAATTGGTGAATTTGGAGTGAGTTTGTATGCAGGTATATCAACCCATCAAAGTAAGTTCATTATTATAATATCTTTGTAGAATCCAACCTGTCAATATACTACACATGTTTTTAACTTCCCGCTAAGAAAATTGCAAATTTTCAAAAATTCGGGAAGTTATTGGTTTCAGTCCGATTTTCAAAAATCGAATTTCTGAGAGATCTTGACGTTTTGAGGTTCTAGGAAGCTATTCTGACTAATTTCAAGATGATGTCCGAGTGTATGTATGTATGTATGGACGTACGTAGGTACGTACATATGTAAATATCTATAACTTCTGAACGGATGAACCAAGTTTGATCGTCAAGATGTCATTCGACGCAGCTTGTTAAATACTATAAGCACTGAAAATTTGAGCTCAATCGGTAGGGTACGTTCGGAGATATTCCAAAAATAAACTTTTTTCAAAAATGTTTTTTTTCGATAACTTTTTACGAACTCAATGGATTGATTCCAAAATCAACTGGGCTCTGAAGCTTTATAAGCCGCGTCGAATGCCACCTCAACCATCAAAATCGGTTGATTCTTTCAAGAGAAACCGTGAACGAAAGAATTAAAAAAAATTTTTTTTTTTTAGTTTTTTTGAAATTTCTCAAAAACAACTTGATAAATCAATTTCAAAATCTGATCAGTTGTAGAACTCAATAAAACGCGTCGATTGCCACCTTAACCGTCTCAATCGGTTTATTCGTTCGAGAGATATCGTTGGAGAAAAAATGGTAAAAAACGTTATTTTTCGAAAACAAAGGCATACAAAAGTGTTTTCGAGCATGAAGAGCTCGAAAATGTATTCTCAACAATGTTTTCGAGCTCAAAGAGCTCGAAAACTGCGGGAAGTTTTGGAGCTGGCCCGCAGGGTCAACTGACAGACCGATTTTTTTTTATACCTTTGTCTCTTTTATTTACTATCCTTTTCTCCGGCATTTAAAAGTGCTGGTAATTTAAGTCATAGTAAAATATAAATAAGACAGAGAAAGAACACGGTCTTCCCGAGGGCCCATATTCACAGACCCAACATCTCTCTCGCTCAGAAATCCCGGACCTACCCTAACGCCACGCAGGTCATTGAACGTGACGGTCTATAGTACATCCGCTCGGTACAAATAGACAAATAAGTTGTAAAACAACACGAAATTATAACATTCTTATATCAGCCACGTGACGCTAAATTCCTTGGTTGGATGACAGAATAAAAATAATTTCACACTTTAACTTATAAATTAATAATCGGTGCCTGATCCCTCGTACGTTCTCAAACTAACCACGTGACGTTCAATCGAACTCCTTGGCTGAGTTATAGAACAAGGTAATTCGGTATCCCGATGTGAAATCGTAAATTAAAAATAACCCTTTCGCCCGTCGCCTCCTCTCACTCCGATCGTGACAGTCGAAAAATTTGGTGACAGCGGTGGGATACGCTGGTGAACCGTTCTTTCATTAAAATTTTATTCGATTCTTAAATTTAATAAATCCAAAAATCCAACGTTCTGCCTTGTTGAAATTTCCGAGTTAAATTTCAACTTGTAATTTTTAAGTCCATATTTAATTTTCAAAATTTCATACATTCAATAAATTCTCAAAATTAAAAAATTTTACATTCTGGAAATTTTAAAATATAAATTAAAAATATTTACTTTTCAAAAGAAGTTTCTTTACAAATTTTCTTTGTAATTTAAAGCCATCTGTATTAAACTTAAAAGCGAAATTTTCTTGTGACATTTTTCAAAATAAAATTAACTCGGATTAAATTTTCTTAACTCAATCATTGAAATCATTATTCTAAAAATCATAGCTCAAGTAATTATTTAAATTCTTAGAATAATTTCGCTAAAATTCTATTTATCGCAGAATATTTGAAACGCGATTTGAAATATTTTCAAAATAATTTATGTATACAATATTGGCCATTAGATCTTGTCGGGTAGTATAGCTTCGGGAAAAAAAAATCTCTGAAAATCAAAATATGTATAACTAGTTTTCTACTAAATGTAAAAATATAAATATGTATTGTAAAATAAGTCACTAAAAAAAATATGGTCAGCATTCAAAAATTTGTAAAGAATTTTTGTGTGTACTTGAAAATATCTATAATTAAAAAGAACTAAATTAAAAAGTTAATAAAAAGTAATTTCTATAAATAAAGGTACACCTCCATATAAATTACCGTATAAAATTTAATTGCAATAAATAAAAACATAAAAAATTAAAAATAACTGTAATTATGAAGGTATAAAATCATTTAAATATATTTAAAATAATTTCTTTAATTGAATAAATGAATGAACGAAAGTAAGTAATTTCAAAGAGAACTAAAAAAAAAATTACTATAAAAAAACAAATTCTAAAAACAAACATTCGCATAACTAAACATGTAGATAAGAAAATTAAGTAAAAATGAACATCTCGATAAATAAAATATCTATAAAAAATTAATTGTTTTTTAACATCTCTATAAAATATAATATCAAATTAAATTTGATTATAGATATCATATTTTATAGAGATGTTCAAAAACAGTTAATTTTTTATAGATATTTTATTTATAGAGATGTTCATTCGACATAATTTTTTATATCCATGTTTAGTTATGCAAATGTTTGTTTTTAGAATTTTTTTTTTTCATAGTAATTTTTTTTTTGTTCTCTTTAAAATTACATATTTTCATTCATTCATTTATTCAATTAAAGAAAATATTTTAAATATATTTAAATGATTTTATACTTTTATAATTACAGTTTTTCAAAATTATTTATGTTTTTATTCATTGAAATTAAATTTTATACAGTAATTTTTATGGAGGTATATCTTTATTAATAGTAATTACTTTTTATCAACTTTTTAATTTAGTTCTTTTTAATTATAAATATTTTCAAATATACACAAAAATTATTTACAAATTTTTAGATAGTGACCATGTTTTTTTTTTTTTAGTGGCTTACAAATCTAGAGATTTTTTTTATTGGGGCTTTTTTTTATTCCGTCATTTTACAATTCATATTTATATTTTTACATTTAATTAACATAAATATGTGTTGAAATATTGAATTTTTTTCTTACAATTTATTGTTTCTTAAATTTTTACATTTAGTAGAAAACTAGTTATACATAGTTTTATTTTCAGAGATTTTTTTTTCCCAGTGCTATACTATCCGAAAAGATTTAATGGTTAATGTAAACTTAACATACAATTTGTGTAGATTCGTCAAGCTTTGTCAATAAAAATTTATATATAAATCTAATAACGATGAGTTTTTATTAATAACAAATCTTAAATTTTATTGGATTAATTTTAAGAACATTTCAAGAAAATAATAATCAATGATTGTATATATATATATATATATATATATATATATATATATATATATATATATATATATTGAACAATACATGATATTATTATTATTATTTTTATATTATTTTTACTAATATTACTGTTATTTCTAATATTTCGCTGTTAAAAAATCAATTATCTACAGTTGTTTCATTGATTTTAACTTTACATTAAATAATGTAAAAAATACTTTTGAGAAGTGACCAAGTAACACAAAAGCGTATGTCAAATTCAACACTCTTCAAGTTTTGCAAATAACATATGAGTGTGTTAAAACTGAAAGTTACGTTTTCGAGAATTTTGACACTCATGACGTGTTACTTTTAACATACACGAAAGTAACTTTTTCAAAACAAACGACGTACGTTGAAATAACATGGAAATAAGTGTCAATCGATCGTTTTACACACGAAAGTGTCAATTTTGACGAATCCTTTTTTACTGTGTAGATATGGTCCGCTATAACCACTGACGAATCACAAGGTGGTGTCCCGGTCGCAGATGAACCAGGACCAGACTCAGGAAGACTTTGTGACAAACAGTTAAAGGTCAGTCATTATAGTGCGACCCAGTTAGAGTGGCAGAGTATTGACAAGATGCAAGAGAGACTAGTAATTGAATCTATGTACATACCAAAGTAACCCAGGTTATGATTTACTCAGACCTGAGTGTTATGATCAAGAGCTGGTAGTCTGAGACAAGTCAAACTGGATACCACGCTCACACTAAAGTGGGATTGCGCGATGCAGCTTGTTGATGATCGAAAACTGTTTCTTACTCAAGAGACGACGTACTTGATTATTGATGGTTTCTTGAAGGGAAAGAAATCACACAAGGATTATTGATGTGGTATCGACAGCAACTGGATGATCAGGAGCCATGCTGGGCTGTTTTTATGGTAGACACCACTTGATAGTGATAAGATGCTGTAAAACTAAATATTAATTGAAACTGAACTATTGCTGATTTCACTGTATTAGGTAAAGAATAGTGGAACGGAATCGGAGACACTTGATGTGCTTGGTGTAAAAGGTCAGAGACGACTGACTATTTTTGACCTGGGATTTCGGGTACTCGGTTTATACAAAAAGCTGGAAGGAACAGCCGAGTCTCTTCAAGAACGTTCTCGAAGGTTTTTCCTCGAATAAGTAAAATATAATATTGAGAAATATTTTCTTAAAACTGCTCTGTGGAAAACCTATGTGAAAAAAAGTATTAGCAGGCAATGCGAGTTACTGTAAGAGTACAGAGCCATCGTTGAGGCCCTTGTGAATGCAGGCGTGCAGCTCTAGTTCCAGCCGCATCTGGTTTTTATGACCGCATGGGACACGGGATCATAAAACTAGGGGTTCGGGTTGCAAGCAGCCGAGTAAATTTAGCTAGATTCAATCTAAAAAAAAGTGAAAGTTTCTATTTTCGTTCGTCGATTTTATTTTAAATGTCGGTTGAGAAATAATGTAAAGAATTGCTTGATAATTAAATAATCAGATGAGTTCGTTCGAAATGTGAGCCTTATATATTTTAAACAATATACTTACTCATCATTTTGCTGTCCAAAATGATGAGATGCACCAGTCGATTGCGTAAGAAAATATACGACTTTCCTATAAAAACTAGAGTATATAAACTGCCGAAAAACTAACGAAGGCAGTCAATCGCTAATCAGAAGTAATCTCTGCCGGTTCTCACTCCAAAGCTTACAGATTAGTTCTATCGGCTGAAGTCCGACTAGTACCGCGGATCAGAGTAAAATTTTAATCGTTGTCCGCGTGACGGTCCACCGCCTAAGCAATCGGGCTCTTTGGCCGAATCTCTAAATTTTAAACTTGCAAAAATCGCGGTCAATTGGACTCACCCAAATCAGGATCATCGGTTTCGTGACGGTCTACAGCCTAGGAATCCTGACTCCTAGATCGAAATCCTAAATCAAAGTAAAATATTCGCATTCGTATTCGACAGATGGGGGAGTGTATCCGCTTGGCACCCCAGTAGCTCCGAGTCCGAATAATGTATTTAATTCCGCTGAAATAAAATCCCTAAGCCACGGGCAGGTTCCCAGCGAATTTAACAATAACAATTCCGTGATCATAAATTCAAAGTGGTGAATTGTGAGAGAGTGTGATCAGCGGAATTGTGAACCACCTTAAGCTGAGTGGTAAGTCTAATTGTATTTACTTTGTTTTCATACATACATGTAAGAACAACATTATAATTTTATATAAGAATATACAGATTCTTTTCTTTTTAAAAATATCTTTCTCTTATTTATGCCTCTTACTCCAACATTTATAAGTCAAAGGGTACAGAAAGAGACAGACGTTAAGAACAGGGACTCCTCGAGGGTCCATATTCACTTACCTGCTTCCTTCTCGCTTTAATATCCCGGACCCACCCTAAAGCCACGCAGGTCAACGATCGGGATAGTCTATCGTACTTCCCCTCGGTATGAAATAGACTTATTTAATATAGAGAAAAATTGCCAAATACTAAACATTCTCACACTAGCCACGTGACGGTCCTATTAGGTTTCCTTGGTTGCGTTATAGAATAAGTATTTTGTGTAATTTTCTACTAAATAATTAATTGATAATAACCCTTCGCCCGTCGCCTTCACTCTCTCCGATCGTGACAATATTTAAATATATAATATTAGAATTTAAAAATAAAATAAAAACAGTGAACTACTTACCAAATTTCGTTTTGTAAGTAGTTCACTGTTTTCTTCACTTTTTTTTGTGAAACCTACACTATCTACAACACCGTTTAGTTACTGTCCACTGGGTAACTTACCTTTACTATAGTTTTTTTTTGGAACAAATTTATACCCTGATGTCCAAGTTGGCACGAAACTGGCGTCAAACTAACAGCCGCAACTAAACGCCTAGTTGGCCGCAAAAGTTGGTATTTCCAATGTTGATAGACACTTTCTGAGAAAGTTGGTGGCAAAAGTTGGAAATCCAATAAGTTGACGGTCAGTTTCTGCGAAAGTTGCTGGCAAAAGTTGACAATTCATGAGTTGGTCGCAAACTAATGAATACCAACTTTTTGACGAGCAACTCGTACTATCAGGATACATACGAATGATTTTCCACTCCTTACTTATTTTTCTAACTAACTGCTTTATTCACTGAGGAGGGCTTGAAAAAAATTTGATTTGACCCAAAATTTATTTTAATTTTTTCATTTCAAATTATTTACCAGATCAATAAATTTTTTTCATATAAATTGTATCACAATCTATTTTTCACTCGAGGACGTCAGGGTCAGCTTTTTTTTTTCTTACTTCAGACAAGACTCCCAGGACGTGTGAGAACTTGCGCGCTCTGTGTACCGCGAATTCACCTCTGCTAACACAGCAGTAAGTGGCAGCACATTGCCCAATAGGGACGTTAGCCAAAAAGGAACCAAAGAAGAAACCTTTGCTAATTTTGTCAATATTGCATTATACGTGTAACATCAGTTATTAATTAGTGATAATTTTCTCCATAAATTGAACTTCTGAATCATGGATTGCATGAAATATTGTATGTTAATTGTCAGATAAGTGACAAATCTAGCATGGGTCCTTTTTAGAATTCTCCTCTGATTGTGTTATGTCAACCCATAATCTGTTACTTATCCGACTCATATCATAAATAGTTATTTTGTGCAGGAAGTTATCGTATTTAAATAAAGAGTTATTATTACGAAATTCCAAATTCCTATTACTAAATTATGACATCATATTCTAACCACAAATATCTTAATGTGATATGAAAATGTGTTAAGAAATTCCTATGGCGATCATAAATACAGCTAACACCCTAATAGATACGATATAACATAAAAAATGAGTTTATAAAGTATTCGGGCTTTTATAAAGTGGACCTCATCCCTGCTACAATGATCCATCATGGTACCATCTTCGATGTATGGTGCGTGGTGATATATACATAAGAATAGATCCTCTTTTCACAATAGGTATGGTCCTCAAATGGATACTTCAAAATTCGCATTCCTATATATTGTAGGAATCATTGTCACAAAATATAATTGTCGTTCCTTCCCTGTTTAGAAAACCTCATAGAATCCAATAGATTCTCATAAATTTCCATAGAGATTTTATAAGACTGAATGAGTTCTATGAGAAGTGCTATAGTTAAGTATAGGGCCTTATACATACAACTATAAGAATCTATCGGATTTTTTAAGCAGGGTTTTAATTATTTTCCATAAAAGTCGTCTTGTCCAGCCTTCCTAAATTATATAACTGTAAAAGATTTTTACTCTCGAGTACATAAATGCATGTAACTGGCTCAAATGTTTTTGTATAAACTGTATAAACATTATTGAGCTTGAAAATGGTAGTTCAATAATATTTTGGATTTTAAAAATTCGACAATAACGGAAAATTAATGATTTCGTTAGTAGAGTCGTTCGTTATTAATAGTTTTATTGATAATATTAAGAGGAACGTAAAAAATTTTTCAACTAATTCTTTGATTTATTTTAAGTTTTAAGTTTTAAATATATATTTATGTTTGCTTAATAATTATAATTTAAAGTAAGATACAATGTTCCCTCTGGAGTTGAGTTTTATTTTCACATCTCGTGCTGTTGTATCTACAGTGATACTTTTTCATCTACTAGATAATATTCTTTCATTCATTTATATGGAGGACTCTAAACTCTGTTGTTCAGGTGTTAAAGTTTTTTAAGGCTCATAAATTCAACAGGTGTATAATTTCATAGAGGATTTAAAAATTAATCGCATTTATAAACTAAGCTTTTTAAATGATTATTTTTCTCGTTTGTTTTGATTAGTATTTATGATTTTTTTTTTTAATTACCCACTTTATGGTAATTTGCACGCATTAAAGTTAATTGGAATAAAATATTTTTCATATTACCAGCATCGAAACTTGAAGTTTCAGTGTCTCTACAGCCCGTCGAAACAAGCGAATTTCACGCCGTTGCTGCAAACAACTGCTAGCGACTTCGTAATTTAAAAATACCTTTATACAGTGGGCAGAAATGCGTGTTTCTTCCCTTGGGAAGAAACACAATTGTTTTTGCCTGGTGTCAGTTATATTTAATGTTTATTTGCAGTCTTATTACTCTCATTTGTTTACTTGTCACTTCAGTTTACTCATTTCATTTTTTAAGTGACAGTTTTGATTAACCAAATAAAATTATTAAAAAATAAGTGAAAATAATATTTTTGTCTTCTTTATTATTTAATAAGCGACTGTAAATCACATATTTCTCATTCTCTAACATTTCTCCGCATAATCGACTTGAAATTAATTTGTTTCTTACTGGCTGCTGACACTGAATCTTGGAGTTCCGATGCAGGTAATCATGAAAAATATAGTGTATGACTCAGGATAAAACACGATTTCAGACTGCGGGTGATGTCAGTCAATCAACCTCACCCTAGTCTGAAATCGTCTTGTTTCATTCCTTGTCACACAATATACTATTTTTTCGTAACTTTTATTTAATAGTATTAATTTTATCATCAGTAACTAAACAGTTTTAAATTAAGACATACGTAAAAAAAATATTTTTCATTTTGAATTAACGATTTATAGAACCATTATTTATTGTACTGATAAGAGGTAGTATCTATACCCTGAAACGTCCGTTAAATTTATGAACATAATAGTTTATATATTAACAAATTGAGTAGAAGTTTGGTTCACGAGCCGTTAGGCGAGTGCTGCCAACACACGAGTGTCGAAAACCCTTCCTACTCAATACGTTAAAAAATATATATATATATTGGGATGGCGCAAAAAAACCGACTATTTTTTTTCGATCTCGCATGAAAATTTGTTGGTTTACGATGTTTAAAGAAGCCTCTCCGAAAATCAGTTCGATAAAAAATTTTCAAGAGGTCGCTCACGGATTTTGAAAATATCAAGAATGATCGAAATTCGACTTTTTTATTTCAAATTTTTTTCTTTTTCGTGGCTATAATAGTTTATATTTGTGAAATCATGACTACGCTGAAAATTTGAGCACAAAATTTAAATATTTTAACCTCGCTCAAGAATTTTAAATGTTTCCGAGTGCTTTCTTTTGGAAGTTTTCGAGCGACCCTTGAATATTAATAATAAAGCTTCACGATTTTTTCACCATCAATTTGCATGACAATAAATAAAAATATAACCCGAGAAATAGGAATAATAAGTTATTTACATACTTTTTTATTTTTTAATTCAATTTGTAGGTTTTTTCGCTTATTCAAAACTTACCAAATTTTATTGTTTAAAACTGTCCTGTATATTTTTGAATATGCAAAAGTTATATTTTATTGAAATAAGAATAATTGAGTTATGAAAAAATACAAAAACTAATTCAAACTATTAGTTACATATTATTAGTTAATATTCAAAATTCTTGAGCACCGTTTAAATATTAAAATTTTGGGCTGAAATTTTCAGCATAGTCATCATTTTACAAATATAAACTATTGCTGCCACAAGAAAGAAAAAATTTAGAAATAAAAAATCCAAATTTCAATCATTTTTTATATTTTCAAAATTCGTGAGTGACCTCTTGAAAATTTAATATCAAGCTGATTTTTTGAGACTTCTTATAACATCGTAAGCCAACAAATTTTCATGCGAGATCGAAAAAAAAAAAAAATAGCCGCTTTTTTTCCGCCCCCCTAATATATATAATGTGTAGATTTGTCATATTATTTACATCACGAACAATTTGGACATTCTTCGTTATATTTATTCTTTGTAGTTTTATTTTTATCCAATCAATGACGTGCTTTCTTACCATGAGTTGAAAAAATATGTTTTTCTGTTAAAATATTAAGAATCCAATGCAAAATTTAGATGATAATAAGTACAAATTCATTAGTGTTCTAAATTAATATATTACGTAACAGTTTATTCGAGGTCAATTGATCCGCCGACAATCAGTTTGCGTGACGAATGATCTAAGCGATAATGTATCCCTGTTTAAAAATATTGATTGAAAAGAATTAAAAATGATGAAATTCGAATTCTTTTCAGTAATTTTAATTCTTTTGTTTGTATATATAGATATACAGTTTGCATGAAGTGATCGCTTCTCAATTCTTTTCAATCAGTATTTTTAACCATGGATACGATATTATTGGATGCATACACTAATATCCCCGGACGAAATATCGGTTAAATATTTAAACACACACGTGTGCAATGGTACTGCACCTTTTTTTTACAGTGTGTATGCGCGCGCGCGCGTGTGTGTGTGTGTGTGTGTGTGTGTGTGTGTGTGTGTGTGTGATTATAGAAGTATAAGATATACGCTTGCAATGGTGGTGCATAAGTTTTTTAGTTAAACCAATTAACACTAAAATTAATTACCCTACACGGAGAAAAATGTCATGATGTTATTACTATGCATAGTAATAACAGCATGTTATTTGTCTCCGTGTAAGGGTAAGCTACCTTCGAATTTTGTATCATTCCTAAATTCACTGTCAGTGAATCCACTGTCCACAAATCAATTATCGCTCAGATCAATTGTCGAAGAATTAATTGTCGCCGATCAATTGCCCTCAAACCATCGTTCGTGTCACCAAATTAATATGATATAAGACAATTATTTTTTAATTACTCTACTGAATCAATTTTGATAATTAAATAGTAACACTATATGAAACTATAACTATTTACTACAATTATAAAATTAAGTTTTCAATTGATCATATATAGTCGTCCCGATGAAAGCGTGAGATTTTTTTCCCACCAGTTTTTCCCCCACCACCATAATATTAGAATGTGCGTATGTGTTATTTAAATGTGCGCCTGTGCAAAGCTACTAAAACCAATATTTGATGTTCTGGACGAAACCGTGGTCGGAAAAAAATCCCAAGCTTCCATCGGGATGACTATACATGGAGGCACTAAAAAAACTTTTTCACCTGAATTTTATATTCAATTAAATGGTTTCTTTGAATAATTATCTATAATTAACACGTTTGTGTTGTAATTATTTTAAATAATTTATTTATTTTTGTCTGTTTTCTCTTTGAAGAATTATTGTTTCAGATAAATTATTTACACAACATCATTTGTAATTATATATTATTAATTTACAATGTTCAGTATACACATAAAATTTATTTTTTTTTCTTTGTATTTAATATTATTATAATAAGATATTAACTACAAAATTTCGTTTGTCGATAGAAGAAAATTAAATTAGTAAGAAAGTATATTTTTAAGTTATGCAATAAATTATGATTTTTAAAAAATCATTTTCATTCTGATATAAACTTTTAATATATTTATCTTTCAATGTATACTTGTCGATGTGTTCTCTCTATATAATCATTATTTATTTTTAATAAGTTTTTTCGATTGTTTCACCGTACGAGTCTAGTTTTATTTTTACTTTTTGGTTAATATCAATATAGTTAAAGGAAAAATAATTAAATAAAATATTGTTGAAGTTATAAACATAATACATAATATATCCATAATAAATATTTTTTATCTATTAAAAAATAAAACTGTGAAGAAATCAAAAATACAGATAAATTATTTTTACCAATAGACTCGCATTTAGGCCGTGCATGATCTTGAAATTTAGGTTTACCTTTTCATAATTCAATCATTCATCAACAACTTACAGTTTATAACAAATCGGTGTTCTATATTTTTACTCGATTTATAACTTTTTGAATGATTTCACTATGTGATGTAATATTTGTTTAATACATTAATAAATATAGCGATGGCAAAATGATGACAGAGTCTTATATTTTATTTAATAACTCGGTGTTCTATGTAGAAAAATAAACTATTACCAAGTTTTTCATTATTTTTATTTTGTTTTAAAATTTTTTTTAAACAGTAAATTTCAAACTTTTGACCTGTATATTACATCTCTTACAATAAATACAATTTTATCAATTATTTCCAATATTATTTATAGACCATTTCATCGACAGTTGTTAAATTTACTTAACTGTCAAACACATTATTGAAGATAATGTAAGATTAAAGAACTGGACATTTTTAATCGATCATTTAGTATACATGCATATATATATATATATATATATATATATATTAGGGTGCTTCGTTTGAGATGAAAACTTTTTTTTTTGTCCCATGTCAAAATATCATTGCACACATTGATTGACTTGACAAATTTCCCCGATAAAAAATTCTAGTCAATTTTTATCGATTTCTTATTGTTTTCTGCTTTTCCTTAGTAAACAGCTAGACTTAGAGCAAAAAATTGGATGACAATTTTATAGGAAATTTAATTCTTTACAAAAAAAGAACTTTTGAAGAGCAAAAAATCCCCTATATTTACTACCTATGAACTATAGTCTAACACAAAATGTAGCTAAGTTATAGATAATTAAATTAAAAAATCTTAGATTCATATGTTAAATAAACGGATTAATTTCAAAAATAACTATCAATTTCTTAAAGTTAAAATTAAGGGCTGATATTTTGTAAAAGTTTTTTTTCTCAATGTGTACCATGATATTTTGACATTGGGGTACTCTTAGGCACCGTAAAGGTATCGGTCTTAAAGAGCTTGGGTTCGAACCCAACTCAAAATCGATCGATTGCTCTTGCTTTTCTCAATTCTAAATTGAAGATTCAATAAGTTAATAAATTTTTTTTTTTGGGACTTGAAAAAGAAAATAATTATCTCAAACGAAGCACCTTGATATATATATATATATATATATATATATATATATATATATATATATGTATATATATATATATATATATATCTATATTAGATTGGGCCAAAAAAATCGACTATTCTTTTTTTTTCGATACCGTGAAAATATTATTCCTGATGACCAAAAAAAATTATTCTGCAAGTTTGAGCCCTTAATATCGATATTAAGAGGTGTATCGTTACGGGTATTAGTTTTTTGAGAGAAATTTTATTTTTTACCCAAAACTCGTAAATCTTCTGTCTGAAAAATTTAAGCAATGTAGATTCTTAAAGGAAATTGAATTCCCTACAAAAAATCTCTCTTAGTAAATTGACCGAAAACGGGCCGTTTCTTTGTAACCGTCTTTTAAACATTGATTTGTTTTTTAAATTCTTTGTTTCTATTTTAGATTTTTATAACTATTGGAAATATTGGAATTTTTTCTAGTCAAGATATATATTCTTGAACGAAATTTAATGTTCTACAAAAACGGTATCTTAACATTTTTCGTTAAATTCACTCCTTCGAAAGTTATCCAAGGTTGAAGTTGAGTCAAAACGACTTCAATAACCTAAATAACTTTTGAAGGAGTGGATTTAGCAAAAAATGTTGATACCTTTTTTGTAGAGCATTAAATTTCCATCAAGAAAATATATCTTGACTAAAAAATTTTTTAATATTTCTAGTAGTTACAAAAATCCAAAATAGAAACAAAGAATTTAAAAAACAAATCAATGTTTAAAGCACGGTTACTAGAAAACGGCTCTTTTTACGTCAATTTACTAGAAGAGATTTTTTGTAGGGAATCCAATTTCCTCTAAGAATCTACATTGCTCAAATTTTTCAGGTAGATCATTTACGAGTTTTGGGTAAAAAATGAAATTTCTGTCCAAAAACTAATAGTTGTAACGATACACCTTTTAATATCAATATTAAGATCTTAAACTTGCACAGTAATTTTTTTTGGTCATCAGGAATAATATTTTCACGGTATCGAAAAAAAAAAAAAAAAAAAAATAGTCAATTTTTTTGGCCCAGTCTAATATAGATATATATATATATATATATAAATTAGGATGGCCCAAAAAAACCGACTATTTTTTTTTTTTCGATCTCGCATGAAAATTTGTTGGATTACGATGATTTAAGGAGTCTCTCCAAAAATCAGCTCGATACAAAATTTTTAAGACGCCACTCACGAATTTTGAAAATATCAGAAATGATCAAAATCCGGATTTTTTATTTCAACATTTTTTCTTTCTCATGGCAGCAATAGTTTATATTTGTAAAATGATGACTATGCTGAAAATTTCAGCCCAAAATTTTAATATTTAAACGGCGCTCAAGAATTTTGAATATTAACTGATAATATGTCACTAATAGTTTGAATTAGTTTTTGTATTTTTTTATATCTCAATTATTGTCATTTCAGTAAAATATAACTTTTGCATATTCAAAAATATACAGGACAGTTTTAAACAATAAAATTTGGTAAGTTTTGAATAAGCGAAAAAACCTACAAATTGAATTAAAAAAAAAAAAAAGTATGTAAAAAACTTATTATTCCTATTTCTCGGGTTATATTTTTATTCATTGTCATGCAAATCGATGGTGAAAAAATCGAGAAGCTTTATTATTAATATTCAAGGGTCGCTCGAAAACGTCCAAAAGACAGCACTCGGAAACATTCAAAATTCTTGAGCGACATTTAAATATTAAAATTTTGGGCTGAGATTTTCAACAGTCATGATTTTACAAATATAAACTATTGCTCCAACGAGAAAGAAAAAATTTTGAAATAAAAAATCCGAATTTCGATCATTTCTGATATTGTCAAAATTCGTGAGCGAGCTCTTGAAAATTTTTTATCGAGCTGATTTTTGGAGAGACTTCTTAAAACATCGTAAGCCAACAAATTTTCATGCGAGATCGAAAAATAAAAAATAGTCGGTTTTTTTGGGCCATCCTAATATATATATATGTATATATATGTATATATATGTATATTTATAAGTGTCCAATCTAATTAAATAACGCACCATCATTTTTTAATCTTTATAGATTTTTTTTTTACCATTAGAGTAGTCATACCACATATTCAATCAGACGTACAAAGTGTAAGATTTCATTTAATAAATAATTTTCGAAGTGGCAGATAACTACAATGCAATAGATCTCACGTAATTATTTTTATTATTTATTTTTTTCAATGTTTTTTTTTCTCTACATACAGTTACACAATCACACAGTCATTGTTTACTTTTTTTTTTTATTTATTTTTAAATTGTCAGTATAATAAAATATACACATGGACTAATTAGTTAAAATTATCACATACATGAAGAACGTATTCGCTTTATTCAGAATAATTAGTTTAATATATAGTTTATTTTATAATTACGATGATATTCTTATTGAGATTATAATATAATTATCTTTTTCTTTTTAATAATTACAATAGTAATCATTAGAGAGAATACGTTCTTCGCGTTCAATTAAAATATATTTTTAAATAAAAATATTTAAAGTAACATTAATTTATTAGTTTGATTGTGTTTTTAGATTTTTTTAGTTTTTAACTAATTTAGAGACTTCAAATTAAATTTATGTAATTTTTTAATTTAACGATAGTAAATTCTCATTTTTGTTTGTTTTTTTTAATTTTTTCTGTAACTTTGTGAAAGCACAAAATGTACGAAGTTTGCTTGAGATAATTATAATACATGTTATATGCAATTTTTGATTAATAATCAACAACGCTGATTACGTTTTTACAAATTTTTTATGTATTTTCATTAATTTTATAATACCGTAATTGTTGATGATACTAAAGTTAGCCGACGTCTAATTTTTTTCGGGTTTTTTTAAAAACGATGAATTAAAAAAAAAAATATTTCGAAAATTGCACCTATAACTTTTTTAATTTTCTACATGTCCATGTTTTTTTTTTTTTTTTTTTGTAATCAATTTGATGAAAAATAAATCCGAAAATTATTGATTGTCTGCTAACTTCAGGATCATAATTTTTGTGATTGTGTATAATAATAATTGATAAATTATTGATAAATAATTGGGTGTGTAGGGACCACTGGTAAATCGCTGTCAAGCTCAAGATTAACCCCATCTTTGGATACCAAATAATGTGTTAATAATTGACCTTTTCCCTTGACAAAAATCATTCCTCTCTGAATAAAACCATAACCGAATGGTTCTAAAATTTGTCTTGTTTCATCAGTTACCTGAAATTTAAAAAAATAGTTATTATTTTATTTTATCAGAGATACAGAGGGATCAAACTGCAACCGGGTAAGCATACAACAACGCCCAAAAAGTGTTTTTGTTAGTAATTAAATGCTCTATAAAACGGTATTCTATCGTTTAATGATAAATGTAATCTTTCAAAAGGCATTATCCAATGCCGAAATCGAATTTATAACGAATTTAAAGAAAAATGTTGGAAAATCCAAAAATGTACACCTCAATTGCTAATTTTATGTGTCATAATTACTTTTATTTTATTTTTTTTTATTTAACTATTAAATTATTAATTTGATTTTTTCAACTTCCCGCTATGAAAATTGGAAATTTTCAAAAAAAGGGAAGTTAATATGGTTTTTGTTCGATTATCGAAAATCGAGTTTTAATCGGATGTCAAAGTTAGGAAGCCCAAGGATTAAGAAGCTATTCTGACTATTTCCGGATGGACGTCCGCGCCCGCGTGTGTGTGTGTGCGCGCGCGCGTGTGTGTGTGTGTGTGTGTGTGTGTGTGTGTGTGTGTGTGTGGATGTGTGTGTATGTAAGCTTTTTTTATACAACGATATCTTTCCATGCAGGAGCTGCCAGAGTTGAACGACGGGGCCCTTCTTGGCCCAGCACTGGGGAACCTAGTTTTGGCATACCTATATTGGCCCATGCTTGGCTCAAGATTGGGCACTCAGTCCTGGCCGTTACAATGATTACCCGGGCGTGGGCCAAGACTGGGTAACCAAGCCTTGGCCGTGACAATGATTACCCGAGCTTGGGCCAATGTAGGATTACCCAAGTTTGGCTATACCTATGGTTTACGAAGTAGATCATATTAATGTATCAGTTCAACATTAGTAGGTTCATCCAGTAGCTATTGTTCGGACTCAGCAATCAGAAGGACGGCAGCTCGCGCCCGGAGCCCCGCAGAATTTTCACCGAGTTTTTTTCACATCATATATCTCCTTTAGATAATTTAAACGTTAATGGTAATAAATTCTACGAGGTAGATAATAATAAAATTTTTTTCTAAATTAAATTTATCCGTTTTCTCAAAGCATGGGCAAGGTCTGGTAACAAAGTCTGGGCCAGGACTGGCAACGAAGCATGGGCCAAGTCTAGCAACCAAGTCGGGCCCCGTGTTATCATTCCAGAGTCCTAGCAAGGCTGGGCCAAGGCTGGCTTACAAGCTTGGGCCAAGGTTCTACATACTTGGACCAAGCCTGGGCCCGTCGTACTTTCCTCTCTGAGTTTGGAACGAATAAAACGATTCGAACTTTCTTGGTGGCAGTCGAATGGGATCATCAAGACTTGAAATTGATTAAATTTTGGAGTCGAGTGGTCGTGTAGTTTACAAGTTATACCAAAAATAAAAATTAAAAAAAAAGCTTTTTAGGTTTTTTGCGTATAACTCATAAAGCACTTGTCCAATTCGCCTCAAAATATAATCAGTTCTAAGTCTTGGTGAACTCTTTCGATTACTACCATGAACGCTCGAATCGGTGAATTCGTTCCAAAGATATCGACAGCAAAATTTTTTTTTTTTTTTTTCAGTAAATATATCTTTTCCCAGTCCAAGAGTTTTTTGAGTTCGAAGAGCCCAATAATTTACAAGTAATAATGTTTTTAAGCTCCCTGAGATCGAAAACAGCAGTAAGTTTCGGGGTTGTCCCGCATCAAGGTCAACCATTTTTCAGATTTTTACTTCTTATTTTTAGTTTAATTTTTTTTTTATTAAAATTTTTTTGAAATATCCCACCTTTTAGTCTTAGGTATCGCTCTTTTTTTCAATTCAACTATTATGCTAATGCTGTTGCCAGTATACGAAAAAAAAGCGCATTCGCGCTTGAGGTGTGCAGCTGTTTCACATTTCTAAAAGTCCTTTAACTTTCCGCTAAGAAAATCGATGATTTTCAAAAATTTCGGGAAGTTATTGTTTTCACCCCAATTTGCGAAAATCTAAATTCCAGCAGATGTCGACGTTTTAAAGTTCTAGGAAACTATTCTGACTAAATTCAAGATGATGTCCGAGTGTATGTATGTATGTATGTACGTACGTCCGTACGTATGTAAATATTCTGTAACTTTTGAACGGATGAACCGAGTTTGATCGTCAAGATGTCATTCAACGCAGCTTGTTAAATACTATAAGCACTGAAAATTTGAGCTCAATCGGTAGGGTACGTTCGGAGATATTTCAAAAATAATATTTTTTCAAAAATGTTTTTTTTGAATAACTTTTGATTCGCTCAATGGATTGATTCCAAAATCTAACCAGCTCTAAAACTTTATAAGCCGCGTCAAATGCCACTTCGACCATCAAAATCGGTTCATTAGTTCGAGAGAATTCGCTAACAAAAGAATTAAAAAAAAATTTTTTTTTTAAGTTTCTTTTAAATTTTTCAAAAACGATTTGATATATCAATTTTAAAATTTGATCAGCTCTAGAACTTAATAAAACGCATCGATTGCCACCTCAACCGTTGCAATCGGTGAATTCGTTCGAGAGATATCGTTGGAGATAAAATCGTAAAAAACGTTATTTTTCGAAAACAAAGGCATAGAAAAGTATTTTCGAGCTCGAAGAGCTTGAAAATGTATTCTCAACAATTTAATCGAGCTCAAGGAGCTCGAAAACAGCGGGAAGTTTTGGGGCTGGCCCGCAGGGTCAACAGACCGATTTTTTTTCTTAAATTTATTTATTCAATTATTAAAAATTGAATGAAATATTTCTTCATTTAAGAAGGTTTGAGCAAATCTAATGTAGAAAGGATTTTCCAACGTTAAGATTTGAAACTTAGTATGTATATAAATAAGTAAATTATCGATGTATTCTCAAAATTTGGATATGATCCACCGTCTGGTTTCTGAGAAAAAAAAGATTTAAAAATGACATTTTTAAATTTCTTATACACAGGATCTTATAGCGGACAAACTTCCGTCATAACTTATTCGATTATTTTCATTATTAACCTCCCAAGTTTAAGAAATAAAAAACCACATCTCGTAAACTCCAATATTGTTAGAATATGATAAGATTTTAAGAATATAGTGTTACCGTTGTTGTTATTTAAATAATTGAAGTTGAGTTTCATTTTTTTATCTCGCTCATTGACAAAGATACATATTATTGAGGGTTTCGCAACGTCACTGTTTAAGAAGTTATAACACGATGTTGCCACATCTTTTTATATGAATCAAAATTAACGGAGTTATTTCATTACTTTCTTTCATTAAATAAGTGATAATTATTAATTTATGAATCCGTTATAATTATTATAAATTAAAATATTTTTGAGAATACATCGATAATTTACTTATTTATATATATACTAAGTTTCAAATCTTAACGTTGGAAAATCCTTTCTACATTAGATTTGCTTAAACCTTTTTAAATAAAGAAATATTTCATTCAAATTTTGATAATTGAATAAATAAACAGTTAAGTAATATTTTTAATAATTAAATAAATAAATTTAAGAAAAAAAGGTCATTCGGCAGCCGAAATGGAAGTAGAATTCTCATTATTTGATTATTTCAACCTTTCAAATAAACATGAATAACAAAATTAATTTTTTTTTGACATTCTCAAAAATTCTCAAGGTTATAGAACGAAAAAAAAATTCCCGAAAAATCTAAAGTTAAATGTAAAAAATTTAAGAATTGAGAAAAGAAAATTGAAATAATTATTGTAATGGTAAGTTGAATAACGAAAATTGAAGTTGAAAAAAATCAAATTATCTACCAAAAAGAATTCTGTGTCTTTTACCATGGGATTGATAGTTAATATAAAATTAAATAAAATAATTTGAGTTGAAATTTAAATTATGATAGGTCTAAAGTCATACTTGAAATCAGTCATTATTACTGTTAACAAAAGGAAATTGAATTTACACATTTAAATTAAGATATTTAGATTTTATGAGTGTTTTTCTAATATCTATTAGAAAAAGTGAACAAATGGATGAGCTGCATAGTGATAATTAATCGCAATTGAACGAGCTTCGAGATATAACAAACAAAAATGAGCTATCTCTTTTCGTTTAAAAGTTACATCCAGTTAAAGCGGCAAATCATTTTTTTTTTTTCAAAATTTTACAAAATTTTAATTAACCATAATTTCTAAACTTATTGGCCGAATTGGCTCATCTTCGAACTCATCCAAGGTAATCGTCCATAGAATACGTATACTAAGTTTCATTAAGATCGGTGTAGAATTGTGGACGTTATCGTTGGAGAATGGCGCGTTAT
>OZ024714.1:7511854-7569876 GCA_964016945.1 Microplitis deprimator | reverse complement strand
GATTCATTAAGTTCTAGAGCTAATCAAATTTTAAAATTGATATATCAAATCGTTTTTGAAAAATTTAAAAGAAACTAAAAAAAAATTTTTGTTTCAATTCTTTCGTTAACGGGTTCTCTTGAACAAATGCACCGATTTTGATGGTCGAAGTGGCATTTGACGCGGCTTATAAAGTTTTAGAGCTGGTTAGATTTTGGAATCAATCCATCGAGCGAATCAAAAGTTATTCAAAAAAAACATTTTTGAAAAAATATTATTTTTGAAATATCTCCGAACGTACCCTACCGATTGAGCTCAAATTTTCAGTGCTTATAGTAATTAATAAACCGCGTCGAATGACACCTTGACGATCAAAATCGGTTCATCCGTTCAAAAGTTACAGAATATTTACATACGTACGTACGTACGTACATACATACATACATACACTCGGGCATCATCTTGAATTTAGTCAGAATAGCTTCCTAGAACCTCAAAACGTCGACATCTGTTGGAATTTCGATTTTCGCAAATCGGGGTGAAAACTAACTTCCCGAAATTTTTGAAAATCATCGATTTTCTTAGCGGGAAGTTAAAAATTTAAACATTACTTTGACTTACTAGTTTCGGTCGAACCTTCTTAATCTAAATTAAAATCATATCTATAATTTGTTGTTTCATTAATTACTAAATATAAACATTAACCTAGTAGAAACTCATATATATATTTCATATCATTTAAAAATAAGCATATAAACTCAAAGTGGTGCAGGATGATGATCTACACTACAGTCGTTGGCCGTTAAATGTAAGGTGATGTGCAATCTAAAAAAATGATTTTTCTTTTTAGTGATGTAGCTTTAAGTGAAGGTGAATTCACCCCGGTAACCTACTTAGTACATTTCGATAACTTGGATCATAGAGTAGGGTTATTTCACGCTCACTTTGTCAACTTTCAAGGTAGAAGGGATGCATTAGTGTTTAAAAAAAAATTTAGTACTGCATACGACCAATCAGAAAAGATCAGTGTTTAATAGGGTGTTTTTTTTTTTTTTTTTGGAAAATTTTATTTTTGCTTAGGGTCTGAAGAGCTTTCTTTGGGTATAAAAAAAATCCCTTATTTGGAAAAATTTATTATTTCAAGCATAGACCTGCCTCAAACGGGGTTCCCCTTTTCTATTTAATAACATAGGGAAAAAATTTTTTTTACAAAATGGACGATGATGAAAATTTTTTCAGACGTAATTTTTGTAGGATATCCAATTCTCTACAAAATTGCTCTGATATAAAATTTTCGTCAGTCTAACAGTTTCATAGTTGTGACTCCCAAAGTTGGTCATATTTTATACTGCTCAATAATACAGAAATCACTTGAGTTTTTTTATTTTTATCTTTTTTGATCATTTTTAGGAAAGAACAAAATTATTTATCACTGTTTTAGTACATTTTCATGTATTTGAGTCGACCGTTACCCTAAAAATATATAGAAAATATTGAGCATCGAGATTTTTCCCTTAAGATTACGAAAAAAGTTATATTTTTTCTAAATTTAGATCTCAATAGATATAGATATAGATACCCGACTAGAAATTGTCCCATATATTGGATCCCAATTGGGAATCGCTATGGCATGCCCAGTAGGACTACCCCAGTCGGAACCCGATCGGGAACTTGTTGGGATATCCCAATGCCATAATTAGTTATCCGACATCAGTTTTTTCTAAGTGGGGACTAATTGTGAACTCGTTGGGATAGCCCTTTGCAAAAATAAATAACTTTTATTGGTTTTGCCACATCTGAACCCAATCGGGAACTTGTTAGGGTAGCCCAACGCAAAAATTATTTTTATTAATAACTTTTATGATTCATATACAACCTGAAATGCTCAAAATTTGTTGTTGAAAATTTTTTTTTCAAAAAGTTACTAATAAAAAAAATTTATTTTTTACGCTCGTACACAATATTTATGTAAAAATAATTTTTTTTTCATCTAAATTGTTTATAAACAATTTCATTTTATCAGATTCATTTAATTTTCAAATCAAATTATTTTACACTTCTTCTGAACAGGATATTCTGTTTTGTGTCCCTACCTCCTATCTTTTCTATTGTTTCTAGTATAATTCTAATTGACTGAAATTTTGATTAAATTACTTCTTTCTTGATTGACTTGAGGTACCCTGAGGTTTTAATTTGGCAATCCATTTGACCGTAAAAGTTTTCAATTCTTTTTAATATTTTGTTTACTGGGTAAAAACGAAGTAAAGAATAATAATGTATTTATACAAAGAGTTCGTTGATCATTGCATCACGGATTTTTTATTACTCCATCAGTTATTCTTTGGTATTATAATGAGTATGTTATTCACACTTATGCGATCGCATATGTGGGTCAGCGTAGTGAATAGCATCAAAGACTTTGAATCGGACGGATGCAGGTTCAAGCCCAGCAGTCATCGGGATTTTTTCATCAATCAAAAACATGTGTAATTCCTCTAAGTAACGCTTCTAATACAATAGATTACATTTCGGATCTAATTAAAATTATTATTTTTTTTTTTTCGCAATTTAATATTTTTTCTAATAGAGATCGTACGTTTGGGAATACGTAGGTCTGGGAACCTATAGGGATTGCCCGATCAAGGCCCAAGTACGTTTCTGCGTTACATCCCAATGTAGGGTCCCCATTGGGCAACCCAATTGGGTCCTAAGTGGGTGCACTTAAAAATTTCTAATCGGGTATAATTTCGTTTGCTATTTGAGTTTAAAAATAACGGGAAATTCTACAATTGGATTACTGGATTCGTTGATTACCCTATTTCTATGTGAAAGCAACTATTTGTTCGATGACTTACTTGAATATGACCAACTTTTCCTGTACTTTCCATTCTTGAAGCAACGTTAACAGTATTACCCCAAATATCATAATGAGGTTTTCTAGCACCAATAACACCAGCTGTAACTGGCCCTTGATTGATACCCATTTTTAAAACAAAGTGGTTGAAACTTTGCTCATTAAGAATAGAGAGTGCTTTCTTTAGTTCCAGAGCAAATCCAACTAGTGTAGATAAGTGTCCCCATCTAGGCCCATCTTCAGGCTCTGCACATTCGGAAATTCCTGAGGCTGCCATATAAGTTGAGCCAATCGTCTTTATCTTAATGATACACTTGAACTCACTTTTATCTAGAATCTATATACATATAATAGCAAAAATAAAATGTCATTAATCTTCCGTGTAATTAGGATCTAATCAAACGTCGTATGATGAAGATAAATTAACTAAGATATAATGAAAAAAAAAAAAATCTATAAATTACAGAAAATAAAAATGTTGACTCACCGCATCAAAGTCAGATATTACTTCATTGAGAAACCTCAAGCATTCAAGACCTTGATTATTAATACTTTCTTCACTGTAAAAATCAGCAAAATTTGGCATACTTGCAAAAAGTACTCCTACTTCAGCGTAACTCTGGCTGTAAAGATCGTCATGATGCCGAGTTGTTGATAAAAAGTATGTAGCTACATGAGGTGGTAAGATGTTATAAATCAATGCACCGTTTCTTCGCTTCATGTCTGCTGCACGTTCTCTCTGGGCAACTACTTCTCTACCTCGTAAATATAATATTCTACGTGCTTTCTCTGCCTGTATTACAATAATTTATTAATGTCTTACTAATGAAGCTTGAAACAATAAAAAATATTTCACGATTATATCGAATTAACAATTAAAAATTAAAAAATTTAATTGAAAAAATTAGTATAAAAAAATATTCCTTTTTTTCGTTGATCTCAGATTTATTATTTTATACCGTTAACTAGTAATATTGTCACAATCATGTGTTCTTAAATGAAGTGATAACATTCCAGAAACAAGTTAAATAAGTAATTTGAAGGCAGTTTATAACTCATTGAAACATAATAAAAATCTAATTATGACCGATTAGATAGTATATATAAATTTTCAGGTTATCGTTTCCGTAATACAAATAGATTTATCGAAAACAAAAATTAAAACATATTTTCTGAGTGTGTGCGAATTCGAAAATTTTCGAATTTTTCGAAACTTTTCAAATTATTCATGATTTCTAACTTCCCGCTAAGAAAATCGAAGATTTTCAAAAATTTCGGTAAGTTATTGTTTTCACCCCGATTAGCGAAAATCGAAATTCCAATAGATGTTGACGTTTTAAAGTTCTAGGAAGCTATTCTGACTAAATTCAAGATGATGTCCGAGTGTATGTATGTATGTACGTACGTACGCATGTAAATATTCTGTAACTTTTGAACGGATGAACCTATTTTGATTGTCAAGGTGTCATTCGACGCGGATTGTTAATTACTATGAGCACTGAAAATTTGAGCTCAATCGGTAGGGTACGTTCGGAGATATTTCAAAAATAATATTTTTTCAAAAATGTTTTTTTTGAATAACTTTTGATTCGCTCAATGGATTGATTCCAAAATCTAACCAGCTCTAAAACTTTATAAGCCGCGTCAAATGCCACTTCGACCATCAAAATCGGTTCATTAGTTCGAGAGAAATCGCTAACAAAAGAATTAAAAAAAAATTTTTTTTTTTAGTTTTTTTGAAATTTCTCAAAAACGACTAGATAAATCAATTTTAAAATTTAATCAGCTCTAGAACTTAATAAAACGCGCCGATTGACACCTTAATCGTTGCAATCGGTGAATTCGTTCGAGAGATATCGTTGGAGAAAAAATGGTAAAAAACGTTATTTTTCAAAAACAAAGGCATACAAAAGTATTTTCGAGCTCGAAGAGCTCAAATATGTGTTCTCAACAATGTTTTCGAGCTCAAGGAGCTCGAAAACTGCGGGAACCCCCGCAGGGTCAACTAACAGACCGGTTTTTTTAAAATTATTAGATTCGAATTCGAAAATTCGGCTCAGCTATAATAGATTCAATTTTTCTTTAATGCTTAGTTTTCTGAAGTGATCTATAGCAATTATCTTGTAGATTCGCGTCTATTCTATTCACCTCTGATAAAAATTTTGATTATCGGAAAAATTATCACAATTATAAGTTACATAAAAGAAGAGCTTCTACATGGAGAAAGAAATATAGGGAACATTATTTATAAATATGAGTTGAAATTACTCACTTCATATTGTTAACTCAAAACGCTATTGAGATTAGGTTTTTTTTAATACTTAATACTACGTTTTTCATCTGATTTATAGGAATTACTAAACGGATTGTAACTTTTGCATACTGTAGAGTATTTAATGCATATTTTTAGTTCATTTTTATATTTTTACAGAATAAAAATCGTCAAATCGTACAACAAAATGTATTACTCAATTTTTAGTAATAATTCAATATACTCTTTATAAAAATTGCTGTTCTATAAATAAAGAATACGAATGAATTAATAATAAAAGTAATAATATAGCAATTGTTCTGATAAAAATACACTAACAATTAACATTTTGTGATTTTTACTATACTGTTATGTCTTTAGAATTTTTTGGTATCTTCTTGAATAATAACGTCACTCAAATTTTAATTTTAATAAAGTTTCACTTATTTATTGAAAAATAACACAGAAAACTTCACTTCAAATGTCCCGGGAAAAAATGATTTTGTTTAATTATATATAATTATGTATGATTATATATAATTATACAAGAATTAATGTATGATTATATATAATCATATCTACCTTCATATATAATTATGCATGATATTATATATAATTTGATCGGATCAGATCTGACTGATATAAAACCATATATAATCAGATATAGGTCTATACATAATTAGGTCTGATTAGACATGACTGATACAAACCCATATATAATTAGATATAGGGCTATATATAATTAGATCTGATCAGGCATGGCTAACATAAATTCATGTATAGTCGTGCATAAGTTTATATATGAGTGGATCTGGTCAGACATGACTGATATAAACTTATATGTAGTTTTATATGTCTATGTATGATTAGATCTGATCAGACTTTATTGATATGGAACTTATAAATATGTATATATATATGTATATGTATATGTAATATATATATATATATATATATATATATATATATACATATATATATTTAGCGGTTAAGGGTAAAATTTACATACAATAAATAAATTATTTAAACTAACTAATAATGTTAAATAAATGATTTATTTAACCAACGTATTTAACACGGTAAAATTTGAGAATACAATGGAAATGCTTAGATGCGTGTGTGCAGTTCAGCGGTATAACTTATTGTGTCTCTACGAATGAGGTAGAGACGGGATATGGAAAAATCGATGTTCGGTGTAGATTGCCGAAATTAATCGATCGTAATTATTGTAGCAACGCTACAGAACTTCCTTTGTTTTTTTTTATTTTTTTTTTTTATTTAATACACGATAATTAAAGTAATGGAATATTTACAAATGATATGAATAAATAAATAAGTAAATGAATGAGTATAATACAGTGATGAATTCTTACTTTGTAAAATAATACTTTTATGTAAAAAAAAATTAAATCGTGTCAATTTTTAAATGTTAAACCGGACTCGGCGTTTTTGGGTCTCGGTTGCTGTGTTATTCGGCTGGGAGTTTGTTATCGTCATCGTCGCATCGATTGGATTCGCCTCGTAAACCGGCTTCAATCTGTCCACTGGAATCGCGATGTGCCGTTCTCGAAAATCAACGATGAAATATTTATCGTGTCGAGTAATTATACGATATGGATCTTCGTACGGCGCTGAAAAAGATGGTCCAACCTGGTCATTTCGCACCAGTACGTGACTGCAAGTACTAAGGTTCCTGAAACAGAAAACAGAATGCTTGCCGTGACGCGACATTTTGGCCGGTGCTAATGAGTTAAAATGACGTTTTAGAGTATTGACAATGTGATGAGGTGTAGTTTTATTACTGGGAGTGAGTAACTCACCAGGCAAACGAATTGGCTCACTGTACACTAATTCAGCCGGGGTCGTCTGGATGTCGTCTTTCCAAGCAGCGCGCAAGCCGAGCAAAACGGCAGGTAATGCGTCGTACCATGACTCTTGGTGACACAAAAGTGCTGATATGAGCTGACGATGTAGACGTTCGACAAGACCATTGGCTTGCGGATGATACGGCGTGGTATGCATGTATTTTATTCCATACATCTTCAGTAGTGATAGAAATACCGACGATTCGAATTGCGGACCTTGGTCCGAAGTTATAGGTTTCGGTACTCCGTGGCGAGAAATCCAGTGCAGTGATAGCGCATGTGCTACTGTCTCTGCAGTTCCATTAGATAACGGGACAGCCTCAGGAAACCTCGTGAATCGGTCGATGATCTTTAAACACTGGTTAAAGCCTCTTGACGATTTTAAAGACACTAAATCGATGTGTATGTGCTCGAATCGTTCAGTTGGAGGTTCAAAACTGGCGATTGGCGATGACACCTGTCTCTGAATTTTATTTTTCTGGCACTCGATGCAAGATTTTGCCCATTCACGGCAATCTTTGTTAACCGACGGCCAGACGTATCGCTTGGAGACGAGTTTAAGCGAACCTTTGATTCCGGGATGAGCTAGCGAGTGCAGTGAATTAAACACTTTCTTTCTCAGCGGCTCTGGAACATATGGACGCACTCTACCTGACGCGGTGTCACAATACAGTGCAAGTCCATTATCGAGTTGAATCGTTTTTAAATTCAAAGCAGTTGTTTGACGTAACAACTGCTGAAGTTCATCGTCGGTTTGTTGAGCGTCGGCGAGGTCTTGTAATGTTATAGCAGTAGAAACTGCTTCAACACGTGACAATGTGTCAGCGACAATATTGTCGTTACCCGACACATGTCGAATATCGGTGGTGAATTGACCGATGAAATCGAGTCGACGAAATTGCCAAGGCGATGCTCTCTCGGTGCGCTGTTTGTAAGCGTGCTGAAGCGGCTTGTGATCAGTGTAGATCGTAACATGTCGGCCTTCGAAGATATGCCGGAAGTATTTT
Organism: Microplitis deprimator; assembly: GCA_964016945.1. Lineage (NCBI taxonomy): Eukaryota > Metazoa > Arthropoda > Insecta > Hymenoptera > Braconidae > Microplitis > Microplitis deprimator. The sequence goes on along the minus strand of OZ024714.1, from coordinate 7,561,920 downwards.
ACAGCCTCGTAGATGGCGTTCAACTCGTGGTCGTACGTCGACAATTTTTGGATCGACGGTGACACTTTTCGACTGAAAAATGCAAGTGGTTGCCAGTTGTTATCTACTTTTTGTTGTAAAACGGCTCCAATACCGATTTCGGATGCGTCGGTGAATATTGCCCAGTCAGCATCGATTTTGGGGTGAACCAACAATGTAGCATCCGCGAGAGCTCGTTTAGCTGACTTAAAAGACTCTTGAAGTTCTGTTGTCCAGTTAACTGGGTGAGAGCCTTTGACTTTAGGTCCTTCCGAAATTTTATTAAGCGGTGCTAGAATTTCTGCAGCGTTCTTGATGAACTTTCTGTAGAAATTCACAGTACCGAGAAATCGACGAAGAGCTTTTACAGTGGTAGGAGGCTCAAAATTGAAAATAGCCTCTACTTTTTCCGGTAACGGCTTGATTCCATCTTTGGTGATGACGTGGCCGAGAAATTTTACTTCCGGTAGACCAAATTAGCGTTTTGGAACATTTATTACCAGTCCGTATTCACGGAGACGCTCGAATAATAATTTCAGGTGCTCTATGTGTTGCTTTTCGTCGTTGGATGCGATTAAGATATCGTTAACATATGGAAAGACAAAATCAAGGTCACGAGTGACCTCGTCAATAAATCGTTGAAACGGTTGAGCCACATTTTTAAGCCCAAACGTCATAAACCGTAACTCGAATAGTCCGAATGGTGTGATGATCGCCGTTTTCGGCACATCCTCCGGTGCAACAGGTATTTGCAAAAATGCCTTTGCAAAATCGATGACTGAAAATATACTTTTACCAAGCAAAAGTGCGGCAAAATCGTCAAGATAACACAACGAATACTTATCGATGAGCGTTCGATCGCTGAGCGGGCGGTAATCACCGCACGGCCTCCATTCTCCGGACTTCTTCTGCGCTAAATGAAGTGGTGAAGCCCAGGCGCTGTTGGATGGTCTGCAAATACCTTCCTCGATCATTTTTTGGAACTCTGCTTGTGCGATTTTTAGCTTATCTGGAGCCAGGCGTCTTGCTTTGCACGGAACTGGCGGTCCAGGTGACGTTCGGATATGATGAACCGTTGAATGTTTTTTAGTTTGACGCTGAGTAGCGTCAGATCGTGTAATGTCGGTAAATTCTCTCAATCACTCCATATACGCAGAATTACCATCGACTGCTTTAATATTTGTTTCTGCCGATGTCGTGTGAGAATTTCCGGGTGTCAATAAACCGGTGATGCCGTCACGAAGGCATTTTCGTTTTAGGTCGACTAATAAGTCATAATGACTTAAGAAGTCTGCACCTATAATTGGTTTAGTGACGTCAGCGATTATAAAATTCCATGAGAATTCACGGCGAAGTCCAAGGTTCAATGTAATCGATTTTAAACCATAGGTTTGAATTATCGAGCCGTTTGCGGCATACAGTTGGTAACCTATGGGTGTACTGAGTGATTCCAGCCAGCCACGTGGAAAGACGGATAAATCGGAGCCGGAATCGACAAGATATTCCGTTCCTGTAGTTCGGTCTCAGATAAACAGGCGGCGAGAAATCGATTGAGAATCATTAGCCGCCTCTATTGATTCTCGTTTGCGTTTCTCTGCCGTTTGCAGCCGGGAATGCACGATTGGGCATTTTTACCGTGTTTATAATGGTACCAGCAGAAGTCAAACTTCTTCGGTACTCGTGACCGTGCTCGACTTATGGATCTGCCGCATTTAACTTTCAAGTTTTTAACTTGATTCGTGAGTTGCGCAATTTCTCTGCGCAGTGCAGCAATCTCGCCGTGCTCGGCGGTTGATGATGATGATTTTGCGGTGGCGGCGGCAACTTGAGGTTTGAGCGATAAACGCTCGACCATACGATCGGCAGACTCGGCGAGCTTGTCAAGCGTTGCGTCGCTGAAAGCTTCCAAACACACTTGAATTTCGTTTGGCATGTGTGTAAGCCAACGTGCTTTAATAATCGCGTCATCAATGCCGGGAACTAATGAACGCAAATGGCGCAAATGTTGCGACGGAGTGCGATCACCGAGTCTCTCTCTGTCGAGGAGCTGCGTAATGCGTGCATCCTCAGATTTCGCGAAGCATTTGATCAACGCGGCCTTTAAATCGCTATACGGCGTGGTTGCTGGAGGATTGATGATGGTGTCTTGCACTTCAGTGGCGATGCGGGTTTCAAGCAGCGGTATCACCAGGTCGAATTTGGCGCGCTCAGTTATCTGAAATGTTGAAAACTGCGCCTCAACCTGCACAAATCACAGCTTCGGATTCTCCGTGCTAAACTGTGGTGCTTTAATATTCACGGCCATATTTGTTTTGATCGACTCAAACGACGGCGATCCTGATATTTGAGATTTGAATGTGTTTTCGTCTGATGACTCTGATTTTATTGTCTTGTCGCTGTCGGTTTCAGAGCCTGACATCACCCGTCAACAATGTCAGTAATTCGGTACTGTGCTACCGAAAGATTATCGATAACGCACGGCTCAGGAATGTGCAGCCGGTCGATCGGCCTAATCCTCTGTGGTATTTCCGGTAACGGAAAGAAAATTGTACGCGACACTGTACGAAAAATTAATTACAATTTTTTTATCACAGCTCGCGAAAACTTTTATCACTATTCGATTCGCACTAAAGGTTCCTCGAATCAACACTGATGCGGCATAAAGTCCATAAGATGCCCAGCAATGCACCAGCGGTGATAAAAGATAAAAAAAACTGCACAATGATAGAAAAATCACTGCACAAATTAACTCACAAATAAATTCATACAAAATTAACTGTGAATACAAATCACGGTCTCGCCGATTAAACGGCAACGCGACAAAATATTCGCGGCAAAACGATACAAAAACTAGTGAAATTTTATATACTGTGTAACGCACGTGTTCGAAGCTTCCCTTAAAAAGAGATCACGTCGGGGTCACCAATTTAGCGGTTAAGCGTAAAATTTAAATATAATAAATAAATTATTTAAACCAACTAATAATGTTAAATAAATGTTTTATTTAATCAACGTATTTAACACAGTAAAATTTGAGAATACAATGGAAATGCTTAGATGCGTGTGTGCAGTTCAGCGGTATAACTTATTGTGTCTCTACGAATGAAGTAGAGACGGGATATGGAAAAATCGATCTTCGGCGTAGATTGCCTAAATTAATCGATCGTAATTATTGTAGCAACGCTACATATATATACATATATATGTAATATATATGTATATATATATATATATATATATATATATATATATATATATATATATATATATATTACATAATATGATAATTTTTTAAGATCAATGTTATTAAATTTTGATTTTGTTAACTATCAATCAAACTTAAATCTCCAATACTTAAAAAATGTTCAAAGGTTTTGACAGTAATTTAAAAGTATAGGTCGATATCGATTTATACACGGATATTTATAAGTTTATAGATAAATAGATTTGATTATATGTATCTAATGTATTCTATTATAATTTATGTCCAAAACCAAATTCATCATTAAGTGCATTATTCACGTAGTATGTATCAATTTGATTATTTGAGTTAAGTAATGCCATAAACTTTTATTAATTATAAGTGTGTAACAGACTAGAGGATCAAAGTCAGATATTACTTCATTGAGAAACCTCAAGCATTCAAGACCCTGATTATTAATACTTTCTTCACTGTAAAAATCAGCAAAATTTGGCATACTTGCAAAAAGTACTCCTACTTCAGCGTAACTCTGGCTGTAAAGATCGTCATGATGCCGAGTTGTTGATAAAAAGTATGTAGCTACATTAGGTGGTAAGATGTTATAAATCAATGCACCGTTTCTTCGCTTCATGTCTGCTGCACGTTCTCTCTGGGCAACTACTTCTCTACCTCGTAGATATAGTATTCTACGTGCTTTCTCTGCCTGTATTACATACAATTTGTATTACAATACAAAACCAAATTCATCATTAAGTGCATTATTTACGTAGTATGTATCAATTTGATTATTTGAGTTAAGTAATGCCATAAACTTTTATTCATTATTAGTGTGTAACAGACTAGAAGATCAGACTGCAATCCAGCGATTATCAAAGTTAAGCAGCATTGACGTGGGACATGAATTGGACGGGTGACCTCGTATTTAAATAGTAGTGAACGGATAGTAATTTTTTTTTTTATTTAAATTTAACCGCAATTTATATTGATGATAACAATAAATCCTAATTAAATTACTTCATTAATAATTTACAGATATTCTAAATAAAATACTAAAAATTACTATATTCGTTCATGCATGATTATATATAATCATCCATGATTATATATATAATCAGATCTGGCCAATTTTTGGATCTGATCATATATAAGTGATTATATAGAATTATATATAATTAGGCAAAATCATTTTTTCCCGGGGTATTACAAATATAATGATAGTAAATTGATTTAAATGTCTTACAACTATGATAATAATATTACTGATTATAGAACTAAGGAATAATACTTCTATTCAATTTCAATCAAAGTTATTCTTAATTAATAATTCTGTAATTAATCTTAATTCTTTCGGTCCTTCTTTCGGACTAACTACCGGCAGTCAGCGATTACAGGTGATGCTAAAACTGATATTTTTACGCTCTGAGAAAAGTTAAACAATAAGTAGTCATGCGGCCGATAGCGAGCTTAAGAACATCACTGTCAGCACTTTTGGAAGTGACCGTGAAAATAATGTACGGAGGCATAACACCCCCACCCCTAGAATAAAAAATCTTCTTAATTCTTTACAACATAGATTTTTCTCACCTTTTATAACTATGACAAATCTTTAAATTCAGACAATATTTTTTTTTTTTTTTTTTAACAATTTTTAAATTCCAGTTATCAGACTTCTCAAGATTCGGTACAGTTCCAATTTAACAATTATATATAATATTACTACTGAATTCAGTTAAATCTAACTCAATTTCTCAACACATTTCGGTTATCAAACAATTTCCTTTTAACATTTTTTTGCGTTCAAAAATAAGTATATTTTTATCAAAATTTAAAAATCAGAGTATATGTCAGCAAAAACAAATTGATTATACTCTCTCTAAAAAAAAATAATAGTTTCAGTTTTGTGTAGGGTTAATTAAAAAATAAATGTTTGAATTTTTAATAACTCTCGAATTCTTTTATTGTTCTTATGAATTGCATTGAGAATAAAATTTAAAAATTTTCCAAATATAATAGTCAGTGTCATCCTGACTCACAGTTGCAAAAAGTATTTTATTGATTTTACCAACAGTCAAAGACTCCCCTTCAATTTTTAATTAGGTCAAATACCCATCTCCTAAATATTCCATGTAAGCTTTTGGTAGAGTAGAAAAATTTAGTTCCTTGTAATTTTTACCTTCTGGATTGACCAAGTAAATTAGGATTCTGAAACAAATTGATATTAGCATATTTTAATTTATTAGCATGCACAACTATATTTTTATTTCTTTTTTCTAATTTTTAATTAACGTCAGATAGTTTTTCGATTACTTTATTAGGCCCTTCAAACGGCAAATTAAGAGCGTTAGTCTTATCATTTGAACTACTTTCCTTTCGTAACCATACCAAGTCACCTGCTTTAAACTCCTTCGGATTTATCATTCTATCTTTTGTGTTTTCGTTTTTTGCTTGCTTTCTAACATAATTCGTTTACTTTCTTCAACAGTCTCCTTTATTTTACCTTGTAGATCGGATAAATATTCTTCATATGTAATATTATTAATTCTTAGTGATGATAAACCTTTAGGATTAAATCCGAAAACTAATTCAAATGGTGTGAACCCTGTACTTTCATGTTTGGAAGTATTATAACATAAATTTTCTAGATGAATCTTTGTATCCCAGTCGTCAGCGTTTTGATTGGAAAAGTGACGCAGATAATCTTTTAGTACTTGATGATTCCTTTCTAGACTGCCGTTACTCTCAGGATGAAAATTTGTCATTGTAATGTGATAAATTCCTAACATTGTTTGAAAATTCTCCATTAAATCGCTAGTGAAATTGTACCTCTATCCGTTAGTATATTACGTGAAAAATTAAAATAAGTTGCGTATTGTTTCAAAAATTCATCTATCACCATAGAAGCAGTCATGTTCGGAATTGGTATCCTCACAAAATATTTCGTTAGGCAGTCTTGAATTGTTAAAATGTATTTATTACGTCTCTCTATTAATGATAACGGTCCACAAATATCCATAGCAATTTTATCATTGAAACACTTCGGAATATCAGTGATTATCATTGGCATTTTGGTTGGATGTCTGTTCACTTTTTTTTTTTGACATACTTGACACTTCTTTACATAATTTTCGACGTCTTTTCTTAAGGTATTCCAAAAACAGTTCTGAGAGATTCTATAATAACTTTTCTTTATTCCACCATGACCTCCTAGGATGCTGTCATGGTTTTCTTTCAATATTTTTTCAATTACTTCCTTCCTTCCATATTTTTTCTATTTCTTTCTTAGGAAGTCCAGTTAATTGAGCACACCCATTATTATCAACATGGAGTTCTTTGAATTCTTCAGCAATACTCAATAATAATATCTCAAATATTTTTTCACGTAATTCTTCTTTTGTTGTGTGAGCATTCACTTCAACAATTATATGAAATTCTCTATTTTCTTCACCACAATAAACTTCAATTGACCGGGATTCATTATTTCGAACGAAAGAAACATCAACACTACCCTCAGGTATTGGTGAGTTCGTCAGATATAATTGTTTTCCTAATTTAATAACATCTTCTTGATTTCTGAGTTCTTCTGAGTGATCTTCAATTTGATGTTCCAAATCTTCAAGGTGATGATCTTCCTGTGAAGCTTGTTCTCGCACCTTTTCGTAGCTTCGTATTTCTGTTGTGCGTAATTTTTTATTTTTCTCACCACTAATTCCTGGTGTTTCTAATTTTATTTTAATTCCTTTATTCTTCTTAATCTCTCGAGATTGACTTCTTACATTACTTGCTTGTGTCTCTTTATCTTCTGGTATTCTTTTTTCAAAACTAGATCTAATCGTTTGTGAACGTGCGTTTCTGATTTTACGACTTGAAAATCGAGCGCAAAATCTAACAGATTCTACGGCCATCTATTAGAACAATTATATGTTAATTAACACTCCTCAGTCAGAGGGGCCATGTCAGAGGATCCCTAGATCAAATTCTACTTGAATTTAGACGACAGTGGGGTAGTTTCACGCCTCCAAAATTAACATATAAAAGGGCCGGCAAACACTTGCTCATGGACTTAGGCCCTGGCCATCACCTAGAGTGGACTGATGACACTTAGCGAGGTCCCTACTCTAGCACCAGTACTCATTACAATTTATATGAGTCGGCCTAACGATAAGTTTACTATATCTAGTCATTTAGCCCAGTAATCAGTTCTATTTCGTTTAAGCTGTTACCTGAATAATTTTGTCTATTGAAACTTTTATTTATATTAAAACTAAATTATTAATTTTATAAGTGATACTGGTTTTGATTCAAATTAATTAATTAAGGAGATTTGTGAGACTCCTTCGTCTGGTTAAAGAAAAACCAAATTTGATTACTGAGTGAGTGTGGTGGTTTGATATACAACATCTGCCCGTGAGAATTTTACTGAAGAGGATCGACATCGAGTCCAAGGAGCCCGCAACGAATCGGAGATCGATATCACCAGTAAGCCCACGTGTAACCAGATAAGTCTAGACAAAATTGTAACAACCATTTTCTCTCTCTTCAAAGTACCATAATTTTATTTTCCGCGTCTAAATAAATCTTGTGCATTTAATAAGGAATTAATTTCATGCCGAACGCTAAATCTTGATTAATAAATTATAAAATAAAATTAATAAAAGGGGAAACTATTGTGTAAATAAAATTTTGGATTTGGTTAAATAAAATTTATAATAGATAATTGAGTCTCTTTGATCAAATTTTTTTATCACCAGCATCACTTAGACTAAGTTTTTTTTCAGCCGCGTGTCCGGTCAGAACAAGTCTACCTACATCCTGAGATCCATTTCCCGTTTTCCGAACCAGCAATAAAACAATCTTTAATTAATATTTATATTCAAGAATTTACTATTAGTTAATTTAAATTATTCGGGAAATTTTATTAACTGTGGTTCGTGGCTACTGGACATGAATTAGCCAGGGCCCACCGTTATACGTTTTTCTTTTTCTTTTACTTCCCACTGTAAGTTCTTCGGTTTCTTGTTCTATTTCTGATTCCGAATCTATTAGATCATCCGCATTCATTCTTCTAAACATTAAGACAGGATTCCTGGGTAGTGGATCGGCGTTTGTATACAATTTTCCTTTCTTGTAAATAATTTCATATTCATATTTTTCCAAAGTTATTCTCCATCTCTATAATCTTGAGTGTGGGTCATTATGATTCATAAACCAAACCAAAGGACGATGATCTGTAATAATTTTGAATTTACGTCCATACAAGTATGGATGAAAATGTTTAACACACCATACTATTGCCAATAATTCTTTCTCAATTGTTGAATAATTCTTTTCTGCTTTATTTAGAGAACGGCTAGTATAAGCCCCTGGATGATCTCTATTATTTTTTATTTGAGACAATATAACACGAATAACCGTTCCTGAAGCATCAGTTGTGAGAATGAATTCTTTCGAGAAATCTGGATAAATCAGAATTGGTTCTGAACATAATTCCTTTTTCAAAATTGTAAATGCTTCATTTTGTTCTGGTCCCCAATGAAATTCTACATTTTTCTGTAATAAAGTTGTTAAGGCTTTTGCCTTTTTACTATAGTCCTTAATAAGTTTCTTGTAATAACCAGTCATTCCTAAAAACTGTTTAATTTGTTTGGCATTTTTTGGCGTTGGGAATTCTAAAACACTTTTACACTTCTCGGGATTAGGTTTAACTCCATCTTCCGTGATGATATGACCCAAATATTGCAATTCAGGTTTCAAATATTCATTTATCGGGTTGAAGTTTCAAATTAGTTTCTCTAAGTCGCTGGAAAAGGATATTAAAATTTTTATTATGTTCAGCCAATGTCTTCCCATAGATGATAATATCGTCGCGATAAACAAAACATATTCGTCCAATAAGTCCTCGCAACGCATTATCAATTATTCTTTGGAATGTTGCAGGAGCGTTCTTTAATCCAAATGGCATCTTCAAATATTCAAAGTGTCCCTGAGGAATACTAAATGCCGTTCTCATTCGATGTTTTGGATTCAGAGCAATTCGATGAAATCCACTTGCAAGGTCAAAAGCAGAAAAATATCTTGAATTTCCAAGTTGATCTAAAATTTCTTCGATGTTACGTAATGGATAAGCATCTTGAATAGTTTTATCATTTAATTTTCTAAAATCTGTTACAACTCTCCATTTTTGTTTCCCCGGTGCGTCTTTTTTTTGGCACAATCCATAAGGGCAAATTGTAGGGTGAATTCGAATTTTGAATTATCCCATTTTTCTTCATCTCTTCTACTTGTCTAGTTATTTCTTCATGTTGAGCAGGTGGAAATCTGTATTGCTTAACATTTATTGGAATTTCATCGGTTGTTTCTATTGTATCTTCAGCTAACTTTGTAGTAGGTAATGGATCACCTGGTAAGTAAAATATATCCTGGTATGAATCAATAATTTTCCAGATTTCGTTTTTCTCTTTAGCCTTTAAGATATGAGAAAGTCGGGTGTTTTCTTTCAATACATTACTTCGTTTTTTTGAGTAATTACATTTGAATTGGAGAATTTGAGATTGATTGCGATTAAAAATTATCGTTCGTTGTTTTGTCAATATTATCGCGTCTTTTTTTTCTAAGAACGGTCTTCCTGCGATGACATCTTCTACCAATGGAAAGTCGTTGGGAGCAACTAAGAAATTATGATCCACTTTATCAACGGTAACCTTACATTCTTGATTACAAATTATTGGAATATTATTGATTCCGGTAATTTCTGCGCGTACTTTTCTTACAGGTAATCCAACAGTACAATTTAATCTGATGATGTTGACGGATGCTCCTCTGTCTGCCAGGAACGTATGATTTCGCTGTCCGATGGCACTGTTGACTCTGAGTGTGAAGTTTGCTCCAGGGTTTCTTCTATTTCTTGACATTGAGAATATTTTATCTGATTTGGTGGAACATTTGGTAATCGACGACATGGAAAATTTTGATAAGTAGTCTGATATCTTTTTGGGCAATTTCTAATAAAATGATCTAGACTTCCGCAACCATGGCACGGAAATTTATTCTTAACTTCAGATTTCTGATTGAATCCTTGAACTTTAGGATCTGCATTTCGACTTTCTTGAGGTTTCTGAGATGGTTTAAAGTTATTTCGAGAAGGTTTCTTGTGGAGAGTTAGAGAAATTAATTCTTCTTTCTCAGTTTCTAAGGCTAAATTTTGAGCTTCACGAAGGGTTTTTGGCTTACCCGCTTTGACAAATAGCTTATCACTAACACGCAAGCCACGGATATAATGAACAAGCCCTTGTTTTTCTTCATTTGTTAAAATTATAGTTCTATTAGTTATGTCAAAATCAGGATTGTTATTAATACACCTTTTTACATTTAAATGACAATCATTGACTCTTTTATTGTAACTGAGAATACTCTCATTACTTTGTTGACACTGACTTCGTTCATCCAAAACAACATCGTATGATTTGTTCTCACCAAAATTATTCCGTAACGCCTGAAGTAGATCTTCGGCTGATCGAATGTCCCAACCATCTATCATTTTTCTAGCATGTTGTACAATTTTCTTAGAAATTATTAGTCTAATAAAAACGGATTTCGAGTCTTCCGCTACGTCGTTCAAAACTGATTTTATCTCAAAAATAAAAGTCTCCACTGATATGTTATTCCCATCAAATTCAGTGACTTATTCTAATTGTGATTTTAAAATTTTCATTTTATCCGGAGTTATACAATTAGTTTCCAAAACGACGGACTCGTTATCTAATTCGTTTGGTGGATTTGAGTTATTCTCTTTAGGAAGGGAATTCAGTTTTGCAGTTATAATATATTACACAACTAGGGAAGTAAAATAAGAAATGTCTCAGATGACATGTAATTGTTAGCCGAGGCGAAGCCGAGGTCAACAAACATGTGATCTAAGGCTTTCTTATTTATTTCCCGAGAAGTGTATACTATTTTTCTCCTCGATTTTGTAATCAAATTCTGAATTACTTGACGTTTCACCAGTTGATTCAGTCGATTCCGAATTATCACTTTTTTTTACTTCACAATATTCCGTAAAATTATTGTTCTGCATAAGCAAATACTCTTAAAATTACTCACAGTAATACGAAAATTCCCATTCTCTGTCAATAAAATTCCGTTGTTTCGGACACACTGATTTGAGAAATCTTTTTAGCTGCTATCAATGTAATATTATGCCTTGGGAATTTTTTGGTATCTTCTTGAATAATAACGTCACTCAAATTTTAATTTTAATAAAATTTCACTTATTTATTGAGAAATAACACAGAAAACTTCACTTTAAATGTATTACAAATATAATGATAGTAAATTTATCTGAATGTCTTACAACTATGATAATAATATTACTGATTATAGAACTAAGGAATAATACTTATATTCTATTTAAATCAAAGTTATTCTTAATTAATAATTCTGTAATTAATCTTAATTCTCTCGGTCCTTCTTTCTGACTAACTACCGGCAGTCAGCGATTACATGTGATGCTAAAACTGATATTCTTACGCTCTGAGAAAAGTTAAACAATAAGTAGTCATGCGGCAGATAGCGAGCGTAAGAACATCACTGTCAGCACTTTTGGAAGTGACCGTGAAAATAATGTACGGAGGCATAACAATACATTCAGTAATAAATAGTAAAAGTAACACATTTATTGATGTGCATTAGTATTTTCTACTAAGATATATGAAATATTATAATATTTTCGAGGCTTGTTTTTACCGTGTAATTGTTCGATAATATAAGAATAATTAAAAAAATTCAAATTATTCAATTCGATACGAATAGTTCGTAAGTTCGAACTATTTGTACACGAGAAAAAATTATTTGTATAAATTGAGAAATGACTCATGCAGGAGCTGTCAGAATTGAACGACGAGGCTCTACTTGGCCCAGCACTGGATAACCTAACTTTGGCACACCTATATTGGCCCATGCTTGGCTCAAGATTGGGTACTCATTCCTGGCCATCCCAATCATTACCCGAGTCTGGGCCAGGACTGGGTAACCTCGCCTTGGACATTTAATGGCAACCCAGGCTTGGGCCAAGACTCGGTTCCCCTGTCTTGGCCATCCAATGACAAGCCAGACTTGGGCCAAGACTGGGTAACGTAGTAACGTAGACTTGGCTATTCAATGGCAACCCAAGCTTGGGCCAGGGCTGGGTCCCCTAGCCTAGGCCGTTACAATGATTACCCGAGCTTAGGCCAAGACTGGGTGCCCCTGCCTTGGCCGTCCAATGTCAACCCAGACTTGGGCCAAGGTAGGATTATCCAAGTTTGGCTATACCTATGGTTTAATAAGTAGATCATATAAAAGTATCAGTTCAACATTAGTAGGTTCGTCCAGTAGCTGGTTTACAAGCTTAGCCTAAAGTTTATTCTCACCAACTACCCTTATAGGAATAAAAATATTGACAACGGGGCCGGTCTTGGTACAATACTGGGCTACCCAGGCTCAGCCTCCCAAGGTTGGTCCGAGATCCGACCAACGTTCAAGTGACAAGCCTCGGTTTGCCATTCTTGGGCCAAGATTCAAGAGACATTTAATTGACAAGTCTAGGTTTGCCAGTCTTTGGGCAAGGTTCAGCGAATACTCAATTGACGAGCCTTGACTTATCAGTCTTAGGCTAAGATTCAGCCAATACTCAAAAAACTAGCCCTGGTTTACAAGTCAAAATAACAAATGGAATCTAAAAACCTCTGGCTTCTATGTATAGCATAACAGCCTAGTGGATAAGACACTTGCCTAGTAGCCATGAAGGACCAGGTTCGAGATCCAGCAAATGCAAAAAGAATAGTTTCATCGATCTACCTGATTCCTCTGTGTACAAATTCATTTCTAGATGTTACCATCACGTACATGTCTACTAATATATATTTTTTAAATTTATTTTTAGTAAGTATAGGAGCTCATTTAGCAACAGTCTTGGCACAATACTGGCTCTCGATATTGGGTCAATACTTAGATGCAATCTTGGCACATAATACTGCCACTCAAGCTTGGCTCGGTGTTATCATTTCGATGCTTAGACAGACTTGGGCCAAGCTTGGATTTCAAGCTCCCCCCAGAGTTAATAAGTCCTGCACCAAGCCTCGGCCAAGCTTAGGCCTATTGTTTTTTCCTATAAGGGTATTCATCAATTTTTCAAAATTTAATAAATATTTTTTCAATTATTATACCTTTATTTTAACCTAGACCAATTTCAATAGTTTCAAACATTTTTTTTATCCTATAACTAGACCTCAAGACCAAGAAAATTTCAGCTCAATAAAAAATTTTAAACTGAAAATTTTTTTTTCTATGCTCTTATGGCATTTATAACACAATATAACTTTAACTTTCAACTTTTTTATCGTCCCTGTGATATTATCTGTTTCTTTGATAAGTAATTATAGTTTATCATTTATTTTTTACTAATTGTTTCAATAATGTATAATTACCGAGTGGCGTAAATAAATAAATATAATCAACTTACGTATCTTGAAACAACAACGAGAGTTGTAGCAATGGTAAGCAGTGTAGCTGACAATGAATACTTGAGTGGATAGGCAACTGGCTGATCAGGTGGTGGTAATGTAGAAGCTATATCTTCACGATCAAGACAATGTCCAAGCATTAAAATATTCATCGAACATTGTGCACCAGCTAGTAAAAACATTAATACTGATTTGCCTAAGTAACTAATATATGTTGGCATAGAAATTACAATCAACGCAAGTACTCCAACATAAGAATAATACGATGGGTAGGGACAACGTGGTGACCAATTTAAGGATGCATTTGTCGGTGGATCAACATCTTCAACAATCCCACAATTAACCTAATTTGTCAATAATAATTATTATTAGAACAGTTTGATTGGATTATTATTCATTTATTATTATAATTAATATTGAATTTAAAACTTTTACCATATCCAGCAGTAAAAAAACACTGAGAGAAAAAATCATAAGTAGGGCAAGAGTTCGTCTAAGCCATCGAGCTCGAACGGCACTACTTAGGCATGTTGCACCAGCAAGAACAACTCCAAAAAGAGTCACAACACCTGCACCACCCCAGGTAAAAGGTCCCCAGGGCTGTAATCTCCATATTGGTGCAGCGCAAACCATCACCAAGGGACCACCTGTTATAAATATTACATCAGCACAGTTTTAAAGCTATAAATCTCCGAAAACAAAAAAAAACAAATAATAATAATAATAATTACCCAGCAGTGACAAAGGTGAAAATGCTTCTCCACTACAGTGAAAAGCGGACTCAACATTTGGATCCGTAAAATGTAATGTTAACCAAAAAGCATGTCCTTTTAATTCAGCTCCTCCATCTAAATTATTTTATCATATAAATGAATTGTAACAGTATATTGTGTGGCAAGGGATAAAACAAGATGGATTACCCGAAGTTTCAAATTATGTTTTATCCCGTGCAATGTACGATATTTTTCATATTTGCATTGATACTGCGAGTTTTAATGTCTGGAGTTAAACGAAACAGGCTAATTTCTGACCGGTAACGTGGCAAAAAAATAGTCCTGTATTACAATATACAAATTTAGATAATTTAACAAAAAAAAATTTTAGCTTTTTATTTAACTAACAATTATTAACATCTCGTTAAGAAAATTTTAAATTTTAAAAAATTCGGGAATTTATTGTTTTCACCAAGAATTTCGAAAATCGAGTGTTCATCAGATGTCGACTTTGTCCTAGAAAACTATTTTTAGGTTTTAACCAGAATGAAATTAAGTCATAAACTAATTAACTGGGCAAAAACTGATAAGTTGCTTCTCTAGGGAATAAACTGACCAGTTCCTGCTCGCTAAATCGTATTGGTCTAAAATTAACTTGTTCCAACTGGCTAAACTCGTAGTTTCAAAACAGAATGAAATTAGCATATTACACACCAAGAGAGGAAAGTAGGACATTCTAGCCCGCGTAAGTAATTGTCTCCTCGAGCCGAAGACGAGGCTGGCAAACACGCTGATTGGGATGAGCTATCTTCCTCCGTAGTGTGTATACTATTTTTCACCGAATTGCAGCTGAAAGCTTATCCCCCATGGAAAAAATATATATGTTGAATACAATAAAAATATATTTCAAAATATAAATCGTATATAAATAAAATATAAAAAACATATAAGCAAAGTATATTTGAAATATATGTGATTATATTTTAGATATATTGAAAATATAATTAAAATATATTTCAATTACACAACTTTTGGCCGTTTTTCGTATATAAAAAATATATTCTCAATAATAGAAAAATATATAAAAAATACATGGAGTATATATTTACTATATATTATTAATATACGAAGGAGCATATCATAAAATTATATCTACAACATATTTTCTTTGTACGAAAAATATAATTTAAAAATAATTATAATATACTTAAAATATATTTAAAATATATTCAGAATATATTCAAAATATATTTTAAATATATTCAAAAATATATATTAAAAAAAAAAAGTATGTGTCTGAGACATCCAGTCGATGTAATGATTTCCACTGATGAGGATGGGAATTGTTGTGAAAAATTCCGAAAGACCGTACAAGGCGGTCGAGATGAGTGTCGATGGTGATTCCGGACCAAACTTAGTGATATAAAAAAAAAATAATAAAAATTAAAACCCAGAGAGCGTGGGTGTGTCAAAGAAAATTCCGGAGTATCGGTTAAAAATGGTGCAAAGCGGACAGAGCAACTTCCGGTCGATATTATAGAACAAATTTTGCTTATTTGATAATTATCAAAACTCAAAGAGTGCGTGAGTAGGTGAAATAAGTATTGCTCCAGTGGTTTAAAACCGTGCTAAGCGGAAAGATTAACTTTTAGTAGGGCTTTCAGGATGATCCTGAAGTTAGCAGACAATCAAAAATTTTCGTATTTATTTTTTTAACAATTTAATTAAAGAAAAAAAAAAAATAAAAATATGCACATGTAGAAAATTTAAAAAACTACAGGTGCAATTTTTTGAAATATTTTTTTTTTTGTAATTTATCAGTTTGTTAAGAATTCAAAAATTATTTAACGTCGGCCAAATTCAGTATTATCTTTCAGGCTGGATATTGCCAAAATTTGTAGGCGCGTGAGTAGGTTTAACGAAACTTGCTTAGCGTCTTAAAATCTTGCGGAGTGGCAGAGTAAGTTCCGGCAGAGTTTTCGGGTCGAATGATTCTGAAATACTGTAAGTTCAGTAGCAGTATGCACGGGTGAAATAAAACTTGCTACAGTCGCTTAAAGTCGTGCAAAACGGACAGCCAACTTCCGGTGCAGCTGCTTTCATGCTGAATATTGCTGAAAAACTGTTAAAATTCAGAGGACGTGCGATTCAATTAAACAAAAGTTGCTCCAGCGGCTCAAAGTTGTGCAAAGTGGGCAGATCAACTTTGGGAGGGGCTTTTGGGCCAAACGTTGCTGAAAACATTATAAATTTCAGAAATTATAAATTTAAACTGTTAATTTTTTCAATTTGTAACTATTTTCAATTATTTACTGCAATGTTCAGTCATTATTTTATTCCCTTAACCAATATTTTTTACTGTTTAAATACTTAACTTACAACAAAAATTCATTATGACTAGGAAATACACACGCTACTACTTTATTTAAGTTCGATGAATTTAATATTGTCACTTTTTCCTTCACTAGATCTAGACTTACAGCTGTTAATTCTAAATTCCTACTTTTCAACACTATTGAATGTTCAAAATTTTTACTCAATAATTTTTTGTTTGATAATTCATAACAATATCCAATAGCATAGCCAGCATCAACTTCATTTTTATTGACTACTGCAAATACTTCAATCTCGAAAATATTTTTATCTTTCAATAACACAGTATAGCTATTTCTTTTTTTAACTTTTTTCATCGAATATAATGAACTGTGTATTAATTCCTTATTGATACGTGCTCGGGTGTAGAAAAAAACTTGAGTAGCTTTAGATACAATAATATTTTTTTTATGAAATGCCAAGATATAATTTCTCGATTCTTTTACTTCAATACAATTTCCAATTAACTTCAACCCACTTCCTAGTTCAAATATATGTGTTGATTGATGTTGTCTACTAAACAAGCTATCGAGATATTTTTTTTGTCTTAGACTAAGACAATTCGAGCAAATCTGTTCAAGTATTTCGACTGCAATTTTCATTCTAAAGGTGTCACATATTTGTAAGGATACTCCATTTGAGCTTTTGACATAGCTTTGGAGTGCTTGGTTATAGTCTTCATATATGAATGCATTGTGCGTGAATAATGGTCCCTAATTGATTACGCTTTCAGGTAAATGTCCCAATGAGTGAACATTGAAGGAAACAAATTTTTCTCCATACAATGTTTTCGTTTCTTCAATGAATTGGAGCAAACATTTTTTCGCATAAAGTATTTCGAATTTTAATATGGAGTCCTTCAATAAAATAGCGACACTTTCAACTAAAAGACTCCAGTGCTCAACGCATTAGGAGTACAAATAAGTTTCCGCCGTTTTATTGTAGATGGCGCGGCACGGAGTTTCGGTTAGCTTTCGCAGAGGATAACCGGCTTAAAAAATAGTTTGGACATTCAAGAACAACATAACCTATTAATATCATTGATTTTAGATTGGTAAAATATAATTTTTATAAGTTGAAAATGTCAAAATTTGAGCCAAGTAAGCGTCATTTGCGGGAAATATTAGTTTACTTCTTTAATTTAAAGAAATCTGCTGCTGAGGCGCATCAATTGCTCGTAGAAGCATATGGTGAGGATGCTTTGAGTGAGAGAACGTGTCGAGAGTGGTTTCAAAAGTTTAAAAACGGTGGTTTCGACGTAGAAGACAAAGATCGCAGTGGAAGGCCAAAAATTTACGAGGATGCAGAATTGGAGGAATTATTGGAGGAAGATTCATCTCAAACACAAAAAGAACTTGCTCTAACATTAGAAGTCACTCAGCAAGCAGTCTCACATCGTTTAAAATCATTAGGAATGATTCATAAACAAGGAAATTGGGTTCCGTACGAATTAAAGCCGAGAGATATTGAACGCCGATTATGCTTAAGTGAAATGCTGCTAGCTAGACATAAAAAAAAAGGGTTTTTTACATCGTATCATAACTGGTGATGAGAAGTGGATACATTATGACAATCCAAAAAGAAGAAAATCATGGGGATTACCTGGCCACGCGTCAACATCAACAGCAAAACCGAATATTCACGGAAAAAAACTTATGCTGTGTATTTGGTGGGATCAGCTAGGTGTAGTGTATTATGAGTTGCTTAATCCGAGCGAAACAATTACTGGAGCCCTCTGTCGAACACAATTGATGAGATTGAGCCGAGCTCTGAAGGAAAAACGCCCTCAATACTATTCTAGACACGAAAAAATTATTCTTCTGCATGACAATGCTCGTCCACATGTTGCGGCTCCCGTGAAAAAGTACTTAGAAACACTTGATTGGGAAGTGTTACCCCACCCGCCGTATTCACCAGACATTGCACCGTCTGATTATCACCTGTTCCGGTCCATGGCACATGCTCTGACGGCGCAGCGGTTCACATCTTATGAGGATACCAAAAATTGGGTTGATTCGTGGATAGCCTCAAAAGACAAGGAGTTCTTCAGACGTGGGATTCGAATGCTGCCTGAGAGATGGGAAAAAGTGGTTGCAAGTGATGGGCAATATTTTAAATAAATTTATATTACCGTTCTTCTATAATAAATATTTAATTTGTGTTAAAAAACGGCGGAAACTTATTTGTAACCCTAATATTTTCGAGAAAATAATGATTCGAACCTTGGTATGCTGTAAAATAAGAGCCATATCACCCATTCATGTGCCTTCCAGTGAGCTCTATCAGACATCGATCTCGGAGTTCTTTATAACATCAAATTCAGGGATTTCATAGAGAATTGACTTTTCTCTCACCCCATATTTATTTTTTTTCAGCATGTGAAAATGTATCACTATGATTCCGCAAACCTTGACCAAAAAAACTATTATTTATCAGAGGATACACACGTACCTGACCATTACCCTTTTCTACACGCTTTCCTGGATGCTAGCACAGACCACAGCCGTATTTTCCATAGAATTGAGTTAATCCTTGCATAATGGGACGTTGAACATAATCACATACATAATTTAATACACGGCATTTTTTAGTATAAACTTGTCCTCCAAACTCGTAGTTAAATCCTTGTGAGTATAATAGTTTACACTCATCAAAAAAGGGCTTCAAATACTCGCGTATGGGTTTAGGTTTCCCTTTACCAAACCATAAACTTACAAGCATTATATTTTTTCTTCTTTTATCAATAGGTAATTCATTTAGCGAAAAAAGTATTGGATAAATTGAGAAATTTGAATTCTTAAAAATCGGCGTTCCATCAAGACTAAAGTTGATGCTGACTGTCGTATCATTGTATTTTTTTTTGTATAATTTACCATCAAATATATCTCGAGACGTGTATGATTTATCTCGATTTATTGGGTTTATGATTTGGTTGTGTAACTTTTCAAATATTTGACTCAATTGGTGACGCAAAGAAAGATAAATAAAAATATTCTTCAAATCTATATTCTGTTGGATAGAGCAATTCAAATTACAGTTTCCACAGTACAATACATCATCTTCTTTTATTTTTTTTGGCTGTTGACCAATATGACAATGACATTTTTTACAAAAATGATGTATTGACATAAAATTTGAGTATTCATTTATAATTTTTTTCCAATGATATCTACTCAAATTAGGTGACTCACAATTATTGCATGCATCAATTAATTTGACTACTGTTTCAGCATCTGTGTAAGTCATATTTCTTCTTAATTTTGTTGCCATAATTAACAGTGACTTGACTAGTATATTCATCGGAAAAATCAAATTTACATCTTATTTGTTCATTGTCATTCTCAATTCTTTCAGACTTATGAATAATTGTTTCTCTATTATCTTCATTACTTAGAAGCTCCTGGAAAATTGAAAAAGCAGTTACTTTTTTTATTTGAAATGTTATATCTTTTAGATTTTAAACTATAAATTTTTATGGAAGAGATTGCAAGAATAATTTAAAAATAGAACATAACGCAACCCGCGAAATAAAGGGGAAACCAACCCCTGAAAAAAAAATATGTTTTTTAAATTACTAACAGACATTCTTCTTCTATAGATTCTTTTTGGAATTGTGTAGATGCCTGCCACAAAATTACAAAATAATCATAAATATCCTACTCCCTCTGGAACCAGTCTTTAAAGCCACACCTAATAGCTAAAAAATCTAAAAAATTTCTATAAATTACATTCTAAACTTTCTTTCCCTCTGGAACTTTTTTTAAATCACGTGGATGCTGAATACAGAGCTACAAAAAAATCAGCAATATTCCTGATTTTTTTTAGCTGTGTATAAGCCATCCGCATGATTTAAAAAAATTTCCAGAGGAAAACAAAGTTTAAAGTGTAATTTATATAATTTTTTTCAATTTTTGTTTACTTATGGGTAGTTTGGAAGTTTTCTTCCGGAGCAAGTATGACATTACTGATTTTGTTGTTGCTACCTATTAAGAATCTACGTGATTTTCAAATTTCTAGAAAAAAATAAAGTTTTGAATGGAATTTATAAACATTTTTTCGATTTTTCTTCACTTAGGGGTAGCTTCAAGGGTTCGTTCTGGAAGAAGTAGGACATTCCTGATTTATTTTTTTAACTTGCAATAGCGATCTGCATAAATAAAAAAAAATCTGGGAGGGATGGACGTCTGTTAGTAATTTTCAAAAAATATTTTTCTTTAGGAGTTGGTTTACCCTCTATTTAGAGGGTTTGTGAGATTTTAGGTTGTTTTGAATCGATGTTAATGTGAGTATCACGAAATTTATTGAAAATTTACAATGAAATGCTTGGATTGATCTTTTTTAACTTCCCGCTAAGAAAATCGAAGATTTTCAAAAATTTCGGGAAGTTATTGTTTTCACCCCGATTTGCGAAAATCGAAATTCCAACAGATGTCGACGTTTTGAGGTTCTAGGAAGCTATTCTGACTAAATTCAAGATGATGCCCGAGTGTATGTATGTATGTATGTACGTACGTACGTACGTATGTAAATATTCTGTAACTTTTGAACGGATGAACCGATTTTGATCGTCAAGGTGTCATTCGACGCGGTTTGTTAATTACTATAAGCACTGAAAATTTGAGCTCAATCGGTAGGGTACGTTCGGAGATATTTCAAAAATAATATTTTTTCAAAAATGTTTTTTTTGAATAACTTTTGATTCGCTCAATGGATTGATTCCAAAATCTAACCAGCTCTAAAACTTTATAAGCCGCGTCAAATGCCACTTCGACCATCAAAATCGGTTCATTAGTTCGAGAGAAATCGCTAACAAAAGAATTAAAAAAAAATTTTTTTTTTTAGTTTTTTTGAAATTTCTCAAAAACGACTCAATAAATCAATTTTAAAATTTTATCAGCTCTAGAACTCAATAAAACGCGTCAATTGCCACCTCAACCGTTGCAATCGGTGAATTCGTTCGAGAGATATTGTTGGCGAAAAAATGGTAAAAAACGTTATTTTTCAAAAACAAAGGCACTCAAAAGTATTTTCGAGCTCGAAGAGCTCGAAAATGTATTCTCGACAATGTTTTCGAGCTCAAGGAGCTCGAAAACTGCGGGATGTTTTGAGGCTGGCCCGCAGGATCAACTGACAAACCGATTTTTTATTTTATTTTCGTTGTGAAAAATAATGTTTGGATTTTTAGGTGCATAACAAAATTCAAAATTTTTAGACCATTTTTAAAAAATTAAAACTTGATGAAAATTTGTCAGTTTGCATAAAAAAAAAAAATCAAGTAATTTAAATTTTTCACAATTCTTATTTATCGGAAAAATTAATTAAAAAAATACGAACGATTTATTAGTCTTAATACAATTTTAATGTAATAAAAATTGATAACTAAACAAGCAAGTTTCCTTACAGAATATATGCGTACTGAGGACGATCCGGTCACGTTATGATTCAAGTTATCTCTCGACAATGAAGGAGATAATCTGTAATATCGATATTAAGAACGGTATTATGTATTTATAAAAACGTCAAAAAATTACCACGTTAAAAAATACTGTTACCTTGCTTTTTTTTTTTTACGCCATCGTCTCTTGGTTCTTGCAGGAATAACTCCGAACTGATGATGCACATTATACATTTTATATTTGATTATTTTACAAGACAGACCCACTGAATTTTATTCTCTTAATTATAATTTAGCAAACTGGAATCTTAAATTAATTTAAAACAAACCCCCAAATGCCTTTCCAGTCTG
Source organism: Microplitis deprimator (assembly GCA_964016945.1). Lineage (NCBI taxonomy): Eukaryota > Metazoa > Arthropoda > Insecta > Hymenoptera > Braconidae > Microplitis > Microplitis deprimator. The sequence continues at coordinate 7,539,372 of OZ024714.1, read as the reverse complement.
TTAAAATGTTACTCTTGATGTTTTATTGCTAGTAAAATTTCAAGAAATTTTACTAAAACAAATATCATTAGGTGTAGTTTTTTTTTTTTTATATTCTATTTAGAACAAAAATTTAATTATTCTTATGTTTTGTTTAAAGTCATTTATTTTTTTATATTCACAACTGTCAGTTATATATTTAAAGCTGTCAATTTAAATTTTGATTTTGTATTTAAGTAATGCCACGCCAAACTTATGCACTTGTTAAATGGATTGACAAAAGTGAAAATAAAAATAAATATACGCCCGATATCCCGGTTGAATGGATATTAGATTTTGACAAAAAAAAATTCAGAGCAGAAGAGATTGATTTAGATGAATCTTATGTTATTGAGTGGCGTGACTCGAAGTATAGACCTAAAGCAGGGTGGAAATGTTATGATGGAGTAGTGATCGATGTATCAAGTAAGATTCAAATACTTATAAGTACTTGATTATCGTATTTATTAATTTTGTGTTAATAAATTAAGCTCGAAAGTCTTATCTCGAAAAAAAGTTGGAATAAATAGCTGGAGAAAAATCACCAGATAGAGTTGTGAATAATTGTAGAAGTCCGCACCGTAATTCTAGTGAGGGAGAAAACAATAATAATAGCAACACTCATGATACAATTTTAAACAGAGCTCATCATTCAAGAGACGCCGAGATTGACAGTTTACCAGACGAAAAATCTCGAACCGATAAATCGAGTGAATCAAAGAGTACGATTCCATTTTTCACAAATTTTTTTTTTTTTTTTTTTTGCACTTTAAAAAATTTTTGGAGTAGATAAAAATTAAATCCGGAGTAAATTCAGAGCGTATGGTTTTTTATTTATTTGTTCTTTGGAGTGACATTCACTCTGAAAGATAATTTATATAAATATCAAACAACCGGGTTGGATTTAATGCAGATTGATATAAAATTAACATTATTCTGAAATCACCCATTAAAAAAAAAAAATACTCCCTATTTACTTCGTACGTGGGATGATTTCATTTTAAGATTCCGGAACTTTGCGTAAGGGAGTGAATTTAAATTTAAATATGATTCATATTCACTCCTGATTTTCACAGTGAACATGAATTTAATAAAATTTTATTTGGCATAGATATCGTTTGATGGTTCAGTATCAGAACTCCTAGGAGAACCTCTGATTTCACTGAAAGATAGGTCGAATGAAAAAGTCCAGGTATTTTCTACTTCTAAATGGCTTTGAAAGAATGTTATTTTTGAGCCAGTATTTTTTAAATAAAAGAAATAAATAAATAAATGTTTGTGATGTATATAACTCGCTGATGTTTGAGAGTAATACTTGAAATTTACAGGATGCTGGTGGAAAAAGACTGAAAATAATAAGTGATGAATCAATTCTCCCTAGAAGCTTAAAACCAATCAGCTTGGAAAATGTTTTGGAAAGTATGAAATTATGGGTGTGAACCATAACTTTATTCTTTTTTTTTTTTTTTTTTAAAGCAATAACTAAATTATTGAATTAAAATTACCTTTTTTAAGCTATAAAAAGTCGAGACAAAATGATTGATGGGTTGAAACGAAAGGTTGACGAGCTTGAAAGAAAAAATGAAACTGGAAATGAGTTAAAAAGTACCCCTAGAGCAATGACTAATCCTAATAGATCAACAATAAACAGTTGGCCTCTGTCAATAGAAGAAAAAAAAAAGGCCATTCGACAGCCGAAATGGAAGTAGATTTCTCATTATTTGATTATATCAACCTTTCAAATAAACATTAATAACAAAATAAATTTTTTTTTGATATTCTCGAAAATTCTCAAGGTTATGGAACGAAAAAAAAATTCCCAAAAAATTCAAAGTTAAATGCAAAAAATTTAAGAATTGAGAAAATAAAATTAAAATAATTATCGTAATGGTAAGTTGAATAACGAAAATTGAAGTTGAAAAAAATCAAATTATCTACCAAAGAGAATTCTATGTCTTTTACCACAGTATTGATAGTTAATACAAAATTAAATAAAAAAAGGCCATTCGGCAGCCGAAATGGAAGTAGATTTCTCATTCTTTGATTATTTCTATTTAGGCGTGTATATACTCAATTATTGTTATATGTGAAACAGATATATTATTATTACCATCGTATTAATATCATAATTAATATTATTCATGTTATTGCTATATCATATAGTGATTATAGACTGTCAATAAAACATAATTGAATATACACGCTTAAATTAATATGTTTGGATTTTGAGAGTGTTACAGAGCAATAATATACATTCAATCAGATTTATAAATTTATTCATGGATACAGTGTAGATTTTTAAGAATGAATACAGTAGTTAGATTTCTATTAAATCTATTGGGAGTAGGAGAACCAATGCAATAGCAAAATTTCATTTAATGAGTGGTAAGATAAGTAATTTCATTGGTCTAGGCACATATACAGGCATGAAAATTGAAGCTTATTTGAAGAGCTTTCAGATGAATTTTATAGAAATTCAATAAGTTATAACATTCGAAAAATATCAAAGAAAGAATAAGTAAAAATATGAATTTTTGACATTTGGAAAATTTTGGAATGCTATAACATCTAAACTAATTGACCGATTGAGCACATTTTTCAACTTGATCAAGGTAATTACTTAATCACCCAGAGAATACGTATACCAAGTTTCAGAGCGATCGGTTTAAAACTGTGGTAAGAATCAAAGTGACAATCTGCATAAAATTAGTTTTTCTAATATTTTGCAAATTTTTAAAGCCATTTATCTATTAGAGAAAGTGGTCAAATCAATGAGCTACATAGTGAAAATTGACGGCAATCGAACGAGCTTTCAGATAGAACAAACAAAAATTAGTTATCTCTTTCCGTTTAAAAGTTACATCCAGTTAAATCATTAAAAAAGTTTTTTTTCAAAAATTTTACAAATTTTCAATTAACCATAACTTCTAAACTTATTGGCCGAATTGGCTCATCTTCGAACTCATCCAAGGTAATCGTCCATAGAATAAGTCTACTAAGTTTCATTAAGATCCGTGTAGAATTGTGGACGCTATCGTTGGAGAACGGCGCGTTATATCGTATATATATATATATATATATATATATATATATATATATATATATATATATAAACTTTTGAACCAAATGTATTTTCTGACTCAGCTCGTCGAGCTGAGTTGAGAGGTAGCAAAATTTTTTGAAAATTCCATCATGAGGACAAATACAACAGTTAGATTTCTATGAAATCTACTAATTATGCAAGACCTGTATCGCTGAATGAAGTATTTCTTTTGTAATACATAATGCAAGCCTAAAATTACGTACTTAGAATCGCATCTATTTTAGGTGGAAATTGGCCGACCAGGAAGTGGAGTCATAATTACTGCAGATGAATGGGATACAGCCATGGCAAAAAATACGCTCACTGCAATGGGTGTATCATTGTTATTGGCGGTATTTGAATTAAATACTTTGCTAAAAAGTAATGTGCGAGGCGGCAAAAGTAAAATTCATGACAAATCAAAATCATATGAAGCTCTCGATTCAACGGCACTTTTAGCTATCCAATGTAAATATAATAGAGCTAGTGTTAGTAAGAAACAATTATTATATAGTAATAATAAAATAATATTATCCTAGATACTGTAAGAAATGTTCACAAAAACAATTATTCTGAAGCAAGACTTAACAGCGCTATAAACAGTAAATTAGCAACTCTAAGAAGTAAACAAAAAAAATTCTATCAAGAAAATGACAGTGATAATTCCTAAGAATTACAAATATTACAGAAGTTAATAACTATTTATGCATGTTAAGATTAATATATTAACGAGTATTTTACTTTCATGTTTGTTTTTTAATTTTTCTGACGCTCATAAAAAAATGTAGATTGAAATAAAAAGCAAGTTTATGATAAATTGGAAAAAATAACATAAAAATTTTAATTTCTAAAATATTTATATTCAACATCTTTCCTACAGTAGAGTAAAATATTAAAGGAATAAAAACTATTTGTAAAAATATTATTTACATATATGGTAGGCCATGAGAATCGTTACGAGTCTGTGAAGTTAATAACATAGAAGATCTCAATTGTGACAATAGCTGCAAAAATCATAAGGAGATATGGACATTTGAACACCGATGCAACTCTCTCTCTCTCTCTCTCTCTCTCTCTCTCTCTCTCTCTCTCTCACTCTCTCTCTACGCGCTCTCTGGGTTTCAATATATTTTATTTATTTATTTAATTTTTTTCTTTTTTTCACTAAGTTTGGTCCAAAATCACCATCGACAGTCATCTCGACCGCCTTGTACGGTCTTTTGGAATTCTTCACAACAGTTCCCATCCTCATCAGCGGAAATCATTACATCGATTGGATGTTTCAGACACATACTTTTTTTTTATATATATATTTGTAAATGTATTTCAAATATATTTTAAATATATATTAAATATATTTCAAATATAATATGAATATATTTTAAATATATTATAATTATTTTTAAAATATATTTCTCGTACAAAGAAAATATGTTGTAGATATAATTTTATTATTTACAATTTTATATATTTATAATACATAGTAAATATATACTCCATATATTTTTATTATATTTGATTCTTTATGTTAGTCATATAAGGCAAATATATTTTTTATATATTTTTCTCTTATTGGGAATATATTTTTTATATACGAAAAACGGCCAAAAGTTATGTAATTGAAATATATTTAAATTATATTTTCAATATATCTAAAATATAATCACATATATTTCAAATATACTCCGTTTATATGTTTCTTATATTTTATTTATATACAATTTATAATTTGAAATATATTTTTATTGTATTCAACATATATATTTTTTCCATGGGGGTAAGTTTTTGTTTACGGGAAGAATGGCGCATGCGTTAATTTTTATCATTTGCTTTATCATAAGAGAAAAGTACGACTTTTTTTACTGCTAAACAGGTTAAGAATTTAAACTTTCAGGTGTAGAACTGGTGAAAAATAGTATAAACACCACGGAGGAGTGTAGGACATCCGAATCCGCGTATTTTATAACCTCGCTTCTGATTTGAGAATAAAGCAACTACTCACGCGGGTTAGAATGTCCTAATTTTCTCGCTTGATGTGTTATATACTATAGGATGTAAATAATAAATTTTATTTTATAAATTTGAAATAAAACCTCTATTCCCGAGTTCCTGTCGTAATCGTTCACGAAAATCTTCTGAATCTTCTTTACTATTAACATTATTATTATTACTCTTTATATCACCGTGATTCATTATCCTTTGAGTATTATTTTCAGCGTCAGCAAGTGATGCAAGACTTTTAGTTATAGCCGGTTTAAATGGTTTCAATGTCCTAACAATAAAATAAGTAACTAATCCAGCTTTAGCTAAAGCTTCTTCACGTTTTTCCCCATACGCTGGTTCAACTTCGAATTCATCATTGAGAAAATTTAATGTTGCATTTGAGATATGAACACGTCTTTAATAAAAACAAATATTTTTTGTATAAGCTATAATTTTGCTCGACAATTATTTAAATACAAGAATAAATAACGAGCAATTAAATAATTACCCAGCCATTCCACTGCTCTCCATTTTATTAGCCAGCTCTACGTCCTTGCTATAAACGTCAAATTGCCACTGTCTCTGGCCAAGGACACCAGCAAGCACAGCCCCAGTATGAATACCGACTCTCATGTCCACAGGACTTTTAGTCGTTGCTTGAACATATTTTATTGCTTCTACCATTGATAAACCCATGTGTATACACAATATTGCATGATCTGGTCGCTCTACTGGAGCACCACTGATACAATAGTAACAATCACCCAGAATTTTAATTCGTAATTGCTCATACCTTAAAAATTATGTTTAATTAATACCTTGCTTTAATATTTGTCTTTTAAATTTTTAATTTTACGACAGTTTTTAACTATTCAAAATATAATTAATGAAAAGTTATAACATTTATTTGTATAAATTGATAACTCGCGTGATGACAAATATATTATCCTTCTGAAAGAATCTATAAATTCTATAATATCAGATTTATTCATGAAATATCTAAGTATTTTTGTCAATCTATTGTGTTACTTGAACTCAAAAGTTAAATGATTGATGTTTTATTTGCGTTATACTAATTTATTTGTAACTAAAAAATGGTTGAAAGTTTTTTCTTGAATGTTCATTTACATTTTTCTTCTATCTATAACAATCTTTTTCTGGCTCTTTTACTTCTGCTCTTCTTCGTCCTTGTTATGAAATAAAGAGGAAGAGAGTGTGGTAAATCGATAAAGAACAGAAACTGAAACTATATATGAGAATACAAAAGAGGGTTGAACTCCGACTCTCAACATATAATAAAGCTATTGTGTGTATTTGTGTGTATTCATGATGTGTAATTTTATTTAACTGTCGACAATAAAAATATTTACCGTTCACTCAATTGATCGAAACGAGCAAAAAGTTCGTTTAAAATTTTAACAAGTTCGCTTGCGCTGTATGTTGATGAAATTGCTGTAAATCCTACAATATCAGCATAGAGAATTGAAACATTTTCATGCCTTGACATATAAATTTTTTTGAATTGAGTATCAAATGATGCACCCAAATCTTGACGCATTTTAACAGCCACGTGTTCTGGTAGTACACTTAAAAGTAATCTTTCTTGCTCGGCACTTTGCTCTTCGATCACTAACTGAACCTGTAAACTTTGACGGGTCTCTAAGAATGCGCGACGTTGTTGGAACTCTGCCAATGAGTAACTTGATGCTCCTAGAATTGCTGCCCCAGCTGACAGTGTCACTGTTATTATCTGAAATATTTCATTCATGTCTTCTAGTTTTTTTTTTACTTTATTTAGTTTTCATCCATGACCTTTTTTTATGTATTTTTAATTCAATTATCGTTTAATCAATACTATTTATTACTATACATAAAATAAAAATTTTGTTAAACTTTAAAAAAATTATAAGCACAAACATTTAATTGGTGAAAACACTAATGAAATATTATTATTAGGTTACCAACTACAATAGGTCATAAAATGTAAATAGTAACAAACAAACAATCATATACATCAAATGCATAATTTTATTTTCTTCTACGTGTCGAAAATAGGGCACGCTGCATTAAATAATAGAAGCTTGTAAAAGCAGAGGAAATAATAACGGAACGACCCGACGTCAATTTCACGGTAAAGTTATATTTATTCGAATAAAAAAAATTTTAATTAATCTAATGTTGATTTAAACGTGTTTTATACTATTAACTTAATTATAATTACAATACGAAAGTTAATTATCAGTCATAATTATACTTTGTATTTTTAAAAAATAATTATATTTTAAAATTTAAAATATAAATACAAGTAATTTTTAAATTAACTAAATATACATTATTAATTTATTGAGTAACCTAAAAAAAATGTATATTTAATAATTAATAAAGCGACATTCTATTCCAAATTAATTTTGATTCAATTTAATGTATTAATCATATAAATATTTGTCAAGCAGATGATCAGATAGCAAAAGACAATACAGAGATTAATTAGTACGGTAAAAGGACTAATACCCGAGCAGGGACTTCGTGTATTTGTATATCTATATTTATATATAGAAATATTAGATATACAAATACATGAAGTGAATGGATACTAGTTCCGGATCGGGTATTAGACCTGATACTTTATATAATAATTGTTGAAATCTGGAATTATGGATTACAATCTTCCGTGTAAAAATTATCGAAATAACATAAAATTTTTAATATACCACGTTTTTAAAACGGACTAAAAAGTATAAAATAATTTCTCTGAGCCTAATGAAGATTTAAAACCACATACAAATTCCGAACTTCTTACAGATAGTCTTGCAAATTTATGATTGTGAATTTTTAATAGCTATGAAAATACATGTAAGATTTAAAATGAAAAACGTGGGGCGCATGCAACAGACAATTGGTGGATTAATCGTTTAACTAACAAGTTTATTTCACTGTAAATGATATGAACCGATGTGCAAGTTCTCTCATTGATAGCTCTTATCTACACTTCTTGCAGTTATGTATTGCATGCACCCCACGTTTTTCGTTTTAAATCTTACAAGTGTTTTCATAGTTATTAAAAATTCACAATCATAAATTGTCAGGACTATCTGTCAGAAATTCGAACTTTGTATGTGGTTTTATATCTTCATAAGGCTCAGAGAAATTATTTTATACTTTTTAGTCCGTTTTAAAAACGTGGTATATTAAAACTTTTTTTTATTTCGATAATTATTTTCTGCTTTTTAGTATTGTGTGTAAAATTTTGAAATCGATTTGAAACACTTGGATACGATAATGACAGAGACATGTGACAAATTTCAGGTTTATTTCAGTTTCTTTTTACTTGATCATGTCTGAAATAGAAAATCGCTATATCTACCTACCAATAATATATCAAACTCATTTTTTAAAAGATTTATACTTAAAAATATTGAAACAAGTCAAAGTTAGATTCTTTTTATCTGCCATCCAGTTGTGAGCTATATTCGAAAATATAACCCATCCAGAAGTTAGTTTTTAATTGATTATAAAAATTTGCACCGAACAAACGAATATGAATTTTTTTTTCATTTGTTTTTATTTTTTTATTTTCATTTTTTTCTTCCTCCTCTACTGCTCCTCCTTCTTCGTTTTTTTTTTTTTACTTTCTTGTATTGTCATCTAATTTTATGTTCCAAATTTCAAGTCTCTAGCTTATCAGAAAGATAGTTTAAAATCAATTATAAAATTCCACCCGAACAGACATACATGAAAGCGAGTTACTAAAAACGTGGTAAAAAAAATTAGTTCCAAAAATGTTCGAAACGTCCCTGATTTTAAAAAATGATCCGAAACGATTCAATTCCAATACTATATAGATATACATTCATCATTGAGTAAATCGTTTTGTTTAACCAAGGGTAGAACCTCTAAATTTTGAAACAGCTTAGAACTTTGAGTTGAACTTTTTTCGAACTTTTATGGTTGTAATAGTAAAAACGATGTTTGACTCAGAACTTTATTATGCGTAGACGAATTTTAAGACATATCAGATCAAAGCGTTTTTGAAACATAACTTTCAAAACATATTTTAACTTCATTTTTGTCTCATTCAGAAAAAATTTCAAAATCTCTTATTTGAAATCTCTACATTAAAGAGAGTCTTTAAAATGTGATTAATACAATATGTTAGCAATATTTTTAAATAAAGTTAATATCAAAATGTATTTATAAAAGAAAATTATCAAAGTAATTCTGAAAACGTGTGGTTAGTATTTGCCTTTTCAATATAGAGATTTCAAATTAAAGATTTTTGAACACTTTCTTAACGAAAAAAAAAAGTAATGAATATACACTTTCAGAATTATGTTTTAAAAATGTTCTCATCTGACTCAAAATTAGTTCACACAAAGTTCTAAATCAATTATATTTTTTACTGTTAAAATCATAAAAGTTCGAAAAAAGTTCAACATAAAGTTATAATCTGTCTCATATTTAGAAGCTCTACATGGCGAACATTTTTGCAATCTTTTCGGAACGAATGTTTTTTACATGGAATATTGGTCAGATAATGTTTTATAACTAAAAACCAATCAATCAATATATTATTTTTATTTTTAAATATTCATGAACTCTATTGAATGAAATAATTCAGAATCGTAAATCACGATACACGGTTTAAGTCTATTTTAAACTACCATTGACTATACTTCACTCAAGTGTAATTAATGCATCTGTACAGGTGTCAAAGGCTTCGATATATTACCTCCGATAAACGTATCATTTTAATAAAAATATTCTGATAAAAATCGATAAAAATTCTTACTTGTTAGATATTTAATCCAGGGCATATTGCACATCTCAAGCGCGAAAGTGCTGAGGGTGCTTCATGATCGCTCTAAATTTTTCTAATTCTAAATAAATAAACTTTAATCTTTTATAAAATTTTTCAAAATAATAGTTGTATCTACTTTATTTACAGTAGAGAGATTTTATTAATTTAAAATTCCTAATCTTTATTCATAAATTTTTCTTAAATTAACGTATTTTCTTTGAAATTTTATCATAAATCATTTTTAAAAAACTACAATGCTGAATGTTTTATAGAGTTTTATGCGTCTAATAAAATTTTAGTACGTTTCAAATAAGAACTAAATTAATAATTTAATTGAAAAGGTAAAATATTTTTTTTAATCTGAGTAAGTAGATTATGAATTAGATTTTTGAAATATTTTTATGAATAAGATAGAATTATAGCTCTAATTTTTTTTTTTTTCGTTGAAAGAATTTTTATTTTTATTATAGATCGTATTTACGATTCATGCTATTCTATATTTTATTAAAAATTTTAGGGTGGCTCGAAAAACCTTTTGATTTTTTTTTTTTTACTCTCACCCTTTGTAAAGTTAGTGTATGATAAAAAATAATTCTCATTAAGTAGAAAAAAATAAAAAAATTAAGAAAAGAAAAACTATTTTTTTTTATATTTCACTAATTTTTTAGATTCTTGACCGTTCTTTAAAACTAAAATTTTTGAGCTCAAACTTGGTGAGAATTTTTTTAACACGCTAACTTTTCGAAGGGCGTATATATATATAAGCCTGTATATTTGTATAAGAATTGCAAGAACTATTTTTCGAATTACTGGAAATGTAATTATAACAGTAGATTAGCTATATTTCTGTGTAAAATTAATAATATCAAAATTTGGCATATACATATATTTATATAAAGAAAAAAATATTATTAAAGTAAATTTTCAAATAATTCATGTAAGGCTTCAAATATTTTTTTTTTTTTTTTTACCTACAATTATTAAATAACTTAATGTTGTTCAACAACAAAACTCACGTTGAATAGCATCAAGTAAAAAAAATGAACTTTAAAGTGTATAAGTAATATAAATTGAACTGGAAACTTACCAGAACTTCAAGCGGCGTTTGAGAAGGAACTTTAGCTAGTCCAACAACAGCAACAATATAAGTTGAAGCTGTACCAAGTACCAGTAACGCAACATGAAGAAGTCTGAGCGGTAGAGTAGCAAAAAGAAGATAAAGAAGTAAAAGTAACCATCCGAAACTATCTCTTGGTGTGACCACATTATTTTTTAGAAATAAATGTATCAATATTTGAGCTGTTGATAATTGCCAAGCCAAGTGTGGCATTGTCGACCAAAGTTTATCTCTAGCCCGAGTGCCACGTTCAGCAAGAGCTAATAGTCCCAAATTTAAACCCAAAAATACAGCAAAAATTCCTTTAGTCGTTACTTCAACATCTGGTGATATTAACATATACATGTCATAAAGTATAGCTGATATAAGAAAACAATGAAGTCCACCACGTCTTTGTTGAAGTGATGAAGCTCGGTAAAGCCGTTCAAGATTGGGATTCGCAAAACTAGTTTTAAAAATTCTCGAGGGTCGACCTGATTTCAGGTACGACTCCTCATTTGGTAAAATTTGACGGTGGGACATGATTTATTGAATTTCCTGGACGTATTTTTTTTTTTTTTATTATTTAAACAAGATGAATAAAAGATAAATGTTCAGGCATATTTAGTCGATCTTAAATCTTTTCCTCGTTGTCAAGTGGATTCTTTGAGCTTATTATCTTTTTCTTTGTTTATTTATTTTTCAAATAAAACAAATCATAGATTTTGATATATTACTTACATTAGAATAATTATCGGACTTGAGGATCGAGTATTCGATTCCTAATATCGTTAAGTTTTATTATTATTATTAAAAATATTTCTTTGATATTCATAGAATATGATTTAAATTTTTAATGATTTATTATAATTAAATCAAGTATGTATGTATATATATTATCATTTTCTTTTTTTTTTTAAATTAATTTTCACTTATGTGATCGTTGCTTTTAAAAATAATTCTAGTCGTCACATATTTATATATTTTCATATACAAAGCCTCAGTTAAATTTTAAATCCACTTGTATTTTTATTACGAATAACACTTGCACATAATTTCACTTTTATAATTATTCAAAACATTACACGCTTCCGTAAATATCATAATCATAATAATAAAATTAATAGATGATGCTAATAGTTGCTATAAAATCATAAATTATAATTTTATTAAATATAATATTACTAATAATCTCAACTCCAAATATATGTATACATATGTAATTTTAATTCTTTCTGATTCAAGTAATAAGATTTAATCTGTCAATTCATTACCTCAGGGTCTGTTGGATCCACCGCCCGCGCGCGGGGGACTGTCCAGATTACTACCAATTCCCTTATCCGCTTCCTAGTTCTCCGGCGTCACCACTTGGTCCAACAATTGTGTCATCCAGACTTGCGCCTTGCGAGTCTTACCCTCTTTGGGTCGATATTTTAACAACCAGTGTTGAGTGTGCCCAGAACCACCTAGAGCTACCAGAAAACTTTAACAACTAAAAAAAAAGAAAAAATCATCTACAGGGTATGAGTTTAACTATAACCTAAATTCACACCTTATATTCCTCAAATTATTTTTTTTTGCTTTCATTTTTATTTCTCTTTGTTTTTAAACTTCATCTTTCACATGTGCTTGCTTTGTTTTCATTTTAAAATATACTCTATACATACTATTTGCTTTTTTACTTGAAACTCAAGTTACTTTCTTCAACACTCTTTACGGTTATTTTAAACCCTGGATTTTATCCGTCGACTTCAGTCGTCAGTTGCATTCGACCTACGAGCTCTTAGATCAGATAAAGGAGGGTATGCTTTTTTTTATCTCATAATTGATGTTTTATATTTATTTTTTTAATAAATTTAAAACTCAAGATTTAATCTTATTTTTCGAGAAAAAGCAACTTATTGAGATCATGATTTTTTTTTTCTAAATTTCATTTTAACTCGAAAAAAATTTATAATTTGGAACTCCGACTAATATTTTTCATCAATTAGTTAATTAGAAAAATAATTAATAAAAATAAATTCGGTTCCAAATCAAATTAGTGTTCTGGTTTAAAAAAAAAAAAAAAAAAAACCCCATTTATTACCCTTATTAAAAGAAAAGATTAGAAAAAAAAAATTTTTAATACTTTTTAATGCTTTCGAATACTTTGAATACCTTTGAATCGACCTTCTTATGGACATTTAACATTGCAAATCGTTTCGAATCGTTTCTTTTAATCAGGGTAGTTAGCAGTAGTTCATTTTTTTATTAATATAATGGAATTGAAAAAAAAGTTTTTTTCTGTTTTTATTGTTGATAAGATCTATTTCATAGTCGAAGTGACTATGATTTTAAAACTTATTAATTCATTCACGAGATACAACTATTCAAGTATTAATTTATTAAAATAGTTGCTAACGTCTGTCTAAAATTTTTCATTAATTCAATGATTAACGCAATTTATCTAGCTGAATTTCTTTCACATTTATATCACTGTAACATGACGAAGAAAACATTCAAAATCGATTATACTGAGAAGAAAAAGTTTACACTTTAAAAACTTTTCAAACAAAAAAAAGACAACTCTAAAATTAAATTTATCATTCAGATTTTTATAAAATCAAAAAAAATCACAAAAAAAATAAAAAATCGATTCACAAAAAAATAAAAATGTTTAATCAATAGTATCTTATACATCATGTGAAATCAGTACCATACTCGATGTCACTAAATTTATACAGTAGTTTATGTAATGAATGCACGAAGAAAAACGCCGTTAAATGTTTAAAGTCAGCGTCATGCAGTCAGTTATAAAAATAATTTACTTTATTATTATTGAAAAAAATTCATACTCTACAAAATTGGAGACTTTGTTTAATGCTATTGATTTTAAAAAACTTAACTCAATGAAAAAAAAGTTATCGTCGGTGTTATGTCGTACCAATTCATAGAGGTATGTAAGGTTATATAATGCAACTGACATTGTCTTGATCTACACATTTGTGTGCTGAGTAATTAAATGCACGTGTGCAGTCTAGAGATTTTGGTCATGTTCATAATGCAGCTAAATTCAAAGTGACGGCATAAAAGAGAAAGGTGATAGATTAGTTATTGACTTGAATTACTCAGTAGGGATATACTTCACCTATTTCACTAAAATTTAGTTGTTTAATATATATTAAACCAGTCGTTTGACCAATCAGAAAGAATTGTATTTTAACATAAAATTTTATGAGCTGACTTTAGCCAGTTAACGGCGTGTTCTTCATCAGCATGAGTTATATAAAATAATTTAAATATCGTAATAATTACAAACAGGGCGTTAATTATTGATAATTTATAATTAATTATAAAAAATCAATGATTATCTAAAAGAATATAATATTTATTAAAATATTATATTTTGTGATTACAATGACTATCTTTTATATCATATCAAATTAAATATTCTATGTAGAGAAATGATAAAGATCAAAGGTCTTTAACCAACTCTTCTGGAATAACGTAACCAAGTGATTGCATTTCCTTGACAATTTTGGGTTTTAAGCTAAGTGAATCAATCCACTTGTAATATGGCAACTCCTCTCGTGTACCTCCATATTTCTTCGGCAATGACGTAGGCGCCACTTGTTTATGAAGGCTTCCCATATCGTCACCATGGAAAAAAACACGTTCTTGCATTTCTTTATTTATAAGAGGTTTAAACATTGCATATATCATGTCAAATACCCAAGATTGATGAAGAATATGAATCGCATAAGTTTTCATTGGAAATGAGGATACCATTAATGCCATTACCATACTTGCAACCTAAACAAATTTTAATATACATATATACATTTGGTCATTACTGAAAAAAAGTTCTCAACACTTCAAAATGAAATTATTTATTTATAAAATTTGACTAGTTTTATAATAACTGTCTTCGTTCAAAATATTTTTTTTTCTTTTTCAATTTTTAAAGCGAGAAGTTGATAACAAAGTATATAAGGTAGGTGAGGAGGGGGCTAAACGGGTAATCCCAAAATTTTGTAAAATAATTTTTTTTTAAAATGTTTTTTAAACATTCCAAAATCACTGTTGTGAATGTAATTGAGCATTATTTTGAATTTGCTTTCCCGACTAGAAATTCCAGTTAGGCTTGCCGAAAGACCAATTTAGACCGAATGAGGCTTTCCGGTATACAGCAAGCCTGATTCGGACCTTATTCCGGCCTCATGATAAAAACCAAAATCTGGCAAGCCAAATTCGAACCTTATGGTATTTTCATGAGTAAAACCAAAGCTCAAAATGCCAAAAACATTCCAAGCTTAGTTGTTATCGAGAAAAGGTGTAGCGTGGCATTAGTAAGGAATACTTTCGGAATTCCGGACTAATATTTAATAGTGATGACTGAATGCTTGCCGAAGTCTGGTATGCCAAATCAGGTAGTTAGTAGGAAAGTGAATGGCAAAGTTAACTTCGGCGTATCTTCGGAAATTGATACTGCTGCCTTATGGTGCTTACCAAAGGGTTGCCGAAGTCTGGTATGCCAAATCAGCGCCTGACTAGAATTCCAGTGTGGCATGCCAAAATACCAATTTGGGACGAATGAGGCCTTCCAAAATACGGCAAGCCTAATTTGAAACCTGTCCCGTCCTTATGAGGAACACCGAAACTCGATATACCAAAACTTTTCCAAACTTGTTTGTCATTAAGAGTTTTCAACAGGGCGTAAAAGTTCAGTGAATCTTTGGAATTCCTGACTAAAATCGGATTGGGATGACCAAAAGCTTGCTAAAGTTAGGTATGCCGAATTTGGCTACTATTAGGAAAGTCTTCATCATTGCCTAAGTTAGGTATATCTTTGGAATTCCTGACTGGTGCCGAATAATATTTTAATACCATTACTAAACTTAGGAGCCACAATCGGTAAAGTAGCCTATAGTAGTTAAAGCGTCGGTCTTTCATGCGTAGGGTCCCGGGTTCGAATCCCACAACAGCGGTCATTAGTAAGTTTCGCGTTTTTCCTTGAATTAAAAGTTTCTAATTCGGTGGAAATTAAAGTAACATTAAATTAGAACATCTGATGATAAGCTGTTTTGCAAAAATAATTTTAAACCATAAAAAAAAACAATTTTTTTTTAATTAGTAAAACAAAATTATATTATTACAGTCATATATGACCATATACTGCCAATTTCTATATATAATCATTGTTCACAGATATATTACGGTTTTTCGGGGCGATTTCGGTTTCCGAATTTGTGCCGAATTCGGCTTTCCTAATTATGCAGAGGTTCGGAAGTGCGTTATTTTAGTGATGCGAGCTTTATGCGGTTACCTCATTTGGCGCGAACTCGGAATTCGGCATGCATAATCCGGAGCTAATAAAAAACGAACTGAAATTTCTAGTCGGGATTGCACCGTGTTCGAAAAATTTTGTTTTTGTAAAAAAATTGTATGAAATCAATTTGTTTTTTTTTTTTCTCATCAATTTACAATAAAGGAACTCCCAGTGTCAACTTACATCAGATGTATTTCAATAATCGACTTGAAAATATTTACAATTGTTAAATTTTTAACTTCCCGCTAAGAAAATTGCAAATTTTCAAAAAAAGGGAAGTTATTGGTTTCGGTCCGATTTTCGAAAATCGAGTTTTCATCAGATGTCGACGTTTTGAGGTCCTAGGAAGCTATTCTGACTATTCCCAGGTGGACGTCCGTGTGTGTGTGTGTGTGTGTGTGTAAACTTTTTTTGTCCGACGATATCTTTGGAACGAATCAACCGATTTGAACGTACTTGGTGGCAATCGAAAGGGCTCACTAAAATTCAGAATTGATTAGATTTTGGGGTAGATCGGTCATGTAATTTACGAGTTATATGAAGAATGAAAATAAAAATTTTTATTTTTTTTGGTTTTTTGCGTATAACTTATAAACCAGTTGCCCAATTCACCTCAAAATGTAATCAGTTTTAAGTTTTGTTGAGCCCTTTCGATTGTCACCAAGAACGTTCAAATCGGTTCATTCCTTCCAAAGATATCGTTGGACAAAAATTATAATTTTCCAGTGTAGGTATGTATTACCGGCCTAACAAATTTTTGAGCTCTCCGAGCTCAAAAATTCACAAGTAATAATGTTTCCGAGCTCCCTGAGCTTGGAAACAGCGGAAAGTTTTGGGGCTGGCCCGCAGGGTTAGGCGGTTTTCAGATTTTTGAAATTTAATTAACTTGTAATAATTTATTAATCTATTACTCTAAGCAATATATAATTGATTTTTTAAAAACATCTTCATTAGAATTAAAACTAACTTAAATCTTTCACTTCGAAGTTAATAATAAATAGTGATTAACAAATAAAAAATAAACAATTTAAGGTAGGTAGTTAAACTTTATCAAAAATCGAAAGAATATCAAAGCCTTGAATCGGGCAAGTGGTTTATCAGTTATTCGCAAAAAACCTGAAAAAAAATTTTTTCAATTTTTATTTTTCGTATAATTTGTAAACTACATGACCGATCGACTCCAAAATTTATTCAATTTTGAGTCTCGGTGAGCCTTTTCGATTGCCACCAAGAACGTTCAAATCGGTCGATTCGTTCCAAAGGTATCGTCGAACAAAAAAAGTTTACACACACACACACACACACACACACACACATACACACGGACATCGATACGGAAATAGGATAGCTTCCTAGGACCTGAAAACGGGGACATCTGATGAAAACTTGATTTTTGAAAATCAAACCGAAACCAATAACTTTCCTTTTTTTTAAATTAGCAATTTTTTATAGTGGGAAGTTAAAAAAAAGATTTAACGTATTCGAGTCCCCGAAAAATTAGTATTCCCTTAAGTACACCGTTTTGCCCCTCCCCCCACTATATACTGGGCGAAAAAAGAAAGAACTTTAAAATACTATTTAAGTTCTCATTATAAGAGAGAGGAAATGCAAACAATGAATTAGTTTATTTTACTTTGTATAAGTTACAAAGTTTTAATGGAAAATTTAAAAGCATTATCGTTTTTTGTTTCTGAGTAAGTTTTTATATATCGATACTGCCATTCTTATATGCCCTATTCCACATTTGGGAAATTTTTCAGGAGACGATAAAAACGTTTCACGGTCGGCAAAGAAAAATTATTTGTACTATGTTTACATTGGTATAACCTACAAATTAATTTTCATGTTTTCATAAAATACAGGCACTTGTAGTGAATAAATAATTTTGAATTATATGCTGTAAGAAGAGTAAAAAATTATGCATCATTACCTTCTTACTCATGTCGTTAATTGCTTCCTGTTCAGTCACGAGCTTAAATTAATTCAAATAAGCTTCGTGTATTTCAGCTAAGTCCGGGAGCTGCCGAACTCGCGATTGTACAGAGAGCGTAGAGTGCCGGGTCACTCGCTATTTGGACCCGACACATACTAAAAACTCCCTCAGGACCGTGTCAAGACGCTATGGGAACCCGCTACCAGCCGGCCAATCAGATAATTCGTTTTATATTGGCCAACCAATAAGTTAATCCGCTATCAACTACTTCCTGTTGGCGCGCTTTTAAGCCAATGGGAAAATTCGTCTTATGCAGCAAGGCTGCCACGTCAACACCAAGAGCCGACGACGACTCAACGACATTTTCATCTATTCATTCTACAACGTGCTTTGCTACTTGCAACCTCGTGTTTTCTCTCGTGCTAAAATCGCTTCTCTTTGCTATAATTATTTCTTGTGTGATATAATTCTTGATCCGCTACGCTAAATTATCCTCAATATTTAGTCAGTAAAATAAGGCTGCTATTTATTGGGAATAAATCTGATTGTTACTCGCGTGTAATTAATTATAAATTAATTTCCGTGAATATAACCGCTATCGACCACGGGTCGAAGTTTATACGTGAATCTTTTCTTTAGTTTGCATTCGCTATCGCGTATCTCTTAGTCGCATTCGCTATAATTGTTAAGTTTCTTACAATTTTAAAGTGTAAATAAGTGTAAATAAATATCTAATTTATTTATTGTTAAAAACTGTGTAATTTTTAATTGTTTAATTCCTCACGCCTAAACCAGATCCAATTAGTTTATTCGCTCATTTTACACTTCCTTAAAATTAACTTAAAATCGAAAATGTTAAGCGTGACTAAACCTATACGAATGTGGGATACGACATATTAGAATGGCAATATCGATATGTTTGTAAATTTTAATGTAATTTTAATCATAATTCAAGTACTTTTAATAACATAATTTTCAAAATAAATACTTCATACTTGTATATTAACGCATTGAGTGGAAGGTGCTTTCGACAACGAGTGTGATTGGTTCACGAGCCTTTAGGCGAGTGTTGCCAACACACGAGTGTCGAAAGCCCTTCCTACTCAATCCGTTACAATAAATTTTGCATCGAATGGTAAGAAAGAATGTCTCTGATTGGTAAAAAAGGACACTGCATTAAATTTAATCTTTTAATTAACCTAAAATAATATTCAATCTTTTTAATATAATATTAATTCCTGTATTATTTCTGATGCAAAAGATTATTAAATAATAATAGTAACAATTAAACATGATTTAAGTGATTTTTATAATAATTTAAGATTCTTTTTATTGTTTTCAAAATATTGATATTCAGCAAAAAATAACTAGTTTCGAGTCAAAGTTCATATAGTGAATTGTACATTATAATTAAATACAGTAAGATAATTTTCTATAGTCTGGGACTTTCCGTTGTCCTAACTCGAGACGCCTGTTGATTGGGTTTTCTGGTGGATCGTTTAATGACTAATAAATAGTATATCTATATATATGTAAAAAGTGTACGTTTGTCATATTTTTCACGAACAATGTGGACATTTTTCGCAATATTGATTCTTTGTAGTGTCATTTTTAACCAATCAGAGACGTGCTTTTTTACCATGAGTTGCAAAAAATGAATTACATCGATGGTTATGAAGCTCATAAATATTTTATCAGACTTGTTGGTAAGAATTTTCTTTAATATTTCTAATATAAATAAAATCAATGTTTCATTTCAATGAAAATAGTAACATTGTTTGACAAACCAAAAAGCTCTTGTTTAATGATACTTTTTAAAGGAAAACTCTTTTTGTTTATTTATTAAAAAAAAAAAAAAAAAAAAAACTGTTCATGACATAAACTTACTTGCAGAAAAAAATAAAGTATACTTGAGTACAAATAATATATTATTATACAATATTTTATTAATTATTATGAACATTCGAATTACCTGTGGTGTAATAGTCCAAGCATGTGCTAAAGTAATATCCTGAAGATCGAAAATAACGACTCCTCCAAGAACTTGTGCTCGCGGTTCCAAAACACCCAGTTCAAGTATGATAACAGTAGCTTTGAAAATTTCTTCAACACGATATTTTTTAGGATCCCAATTACCCATTCTATAAATCATCATTCTACGTCCACATTGTGTTCTATATGCTGGCACAGTCATTACGTCATCTTCACCAATATGATGCATTTTTAGTGGATTTACATTTTTATGTATTTCCGGATGATCTTCTTTGAAATTATAATATCTAACAACCTGTTAATTATATAAATAAAAGTTATATGTATGATAATTATTTATTAAGGAAAATTTTTTAATAACAACAATAAACTTGATTAAGGTATTTAACAAAAAAAAAAAAAAAAAAAAAAAAAAACTATAAAAAAAAATTTTATATCAGTATAGAATTCAAAATGTTAATTTTTATTAAATTTAAAACAGAGTCAATATTTTACTATACATTTATGCAGGATTCAAAACAAGCGTAATAAAAAAGATATTAAAACAAAATTTTATTAATTGAAAATAAAGTTATAACGTGTAGAAGTAATACACTGCAAAAAATCGGGAGTGAATTCGGAGTTCCGGAGTTTAAAAAAAAAGTCATTACGTGTACGAAGTAAATAATTTCCAAGTAATGTGGAGTTTTAACGTTGAAATAAACTCTTCTTCGCAGTGCATTTCTAAACGAAGAGATGAAATAAATAAAAAATCATCTGCTTCGTATTCACTTAGAAGTCACTCCGAATATAATCCTTGTTTACTCCGCAAATTTTTTAGAGTGTGTATTGAAATTTTTAAAAAATATTCAGTTGAAACTTTTCAGTTCATCAACGAAATTCATCAATGTTATGCACAATGTCAATAACAGAATATTACACAATTAATATAAATACGTTAGATAATGAATAGGGATATATTAACTTACCAATCGATGAGCTCGGTTAACATTGAAACTACGTGCACGAAGAAACCTGATTAAAAAGGCATCGTCCATCCTGTGGGGGGTACATTCACCTCTTTCTGTGAATCAGTTGATTGTATACTGTTACTATGATTACATCTAATTTATATACTTTTATGCTATTCATCATTTTTACTTCAAATTACGAGTACTTTATTAGTACAGATTTTTTAAAATTTGTAACTTTCCACTATGAAAATCCAAAATTTTCAAAAAACGTTCTTGACTTTTAGCCTGATTTTTAAAATTTCACTATTTTTTGATCTCAGGAAATTTTCTTAATTATATCTACAATAATGTATTATTATCTCCGAACAGCTAGTGTTTCATTGTTATCAATCATAAAATTAATTTCAGATAAATAATCATATCCATCTGATTCATAGAACGAAATTGTTTTTTACGGTATAATAAATATTTCAATACATTTATCAAACTTATCTTTAACTAAAACTTTCGAACGATAAAATTCTAATTTAAATGAAGATATATAAAAAATGGCCATTCAGCAGCCGAAATGTAAGTGGATTTCTCATAATATATTTATTATTGAACCGTTAAAAGTTTTAATAATAGTAAGCAACAATAAAAACTCATATTATAGCGTTTGAACCACAATAGTTTCAATAAATTATTAAAATTTAAGTATTAATTTGAAAAACTATAGTAAAAAGTTAACAATTAAGGTAAGAGCCCCAGTACCCGATCAGGGAACTAGTACCTGATCACTCCATGTATTTGTATAAATATATTTAGTAAAATTTGATATATCTATACAAATATATGGAGTGATCGGGTACTAGTTTCCTGATCAGGTACTAGGTCTTTTACCTTACATCTAGATAAATTAACAAAAAAAAATTTTTCGTGAAATTTCGAAAACTTCAAAGATGCCTTACTTCTAAACTTATTAACCAAATTGGCTTGATCATTTTCAAACTCGATCAAGGTATATAATCACCCAAAGAGTAAGAATGCTAAGTTTGACCACGATCCGTTGAAAACTGTGGCCCGTTAACTATATCCCATGTATATAGATATAAACTTTCGAACAAATGTTATTATGGAAATCTACTCGCCCAATCATTATATCTTATGACAAAATTCTTTTAAAATTCGATCATGAGGACCAATGCAAGAGTTAAATGTCCATAACATACAAATTCTATTAAAAATAATTGAATCAATGAGTTAAATATTGAAAATTAAAGATAGCTGAAAGTTCCTTTAGATGCAATAAACAGAAATGATCTAATATTGTTGGATTGAAAGTTATATCCAGATAAATCGCCAAAAAAAATTTTTTTGAAAAATTTGGAAAATTTCAAATACCCACTACTTCTAAACTTATTGGCCGAATTGGTTCATTATCGAACTCTGTTAAAGTAATCGCCCAAAGAATAAGTATGCTAAGTTTAATTGCGATCTGTTGAAAATTTTGGCTAGCATCCGAGTGAGAAGGCGCGTTATATCCCATCTATCTTGAAATCGATCAGAACGGTATTTTTTTTTAAGAGCTTGACATTAAAATGGAAATAATTAGAAAACAATGCGGGATAAAAAAAAACTTTATCAGAGATAATTTGTAAGAAATAAAACTATGTAAAAAAGATCCTTTGACATTTTGTAATAATTCTGATAGTTTTGCCAGAAAAGTAAAAAGATCTCAAAGTTTACTGTAAATTTGACTTCAAATTCCAATAACTTTTGAACGAATGTGGCAAAATTCTTTGAAAAATCCACCATGCGGACAAATACAAAAGTTAGATTTCTATGAAATCTGAAACCTACTAAAAATGAGATTTCAGATTATAACATTAAGAATTAAACAATATATCTTCCAAGTTTTTCAAAATGATAAAAATATAAATTATTAATTTTTTAACTCATAAAAATTAGTTCTTAAATGCAGAAAATCTTTTAATGAAATTTCAAATAAATTTCTGATTCTGAAAAAAATTACTTGAGTAAAGCTTATATTTGATAAGATATTCTTTCTTCGGCTGAAGGAAGTACTTCTGGTTTCAAGGGATGACTTTATTGCAAATTCGAAATAAAATAATTTCTTAGCTCAAAAATATCTACTCTGAAAAAAAATGTTTTTTTTTTTTCACAGTTATGTATATTGTTTATTAGAAAAATTTTCTTAAGTGTAACGTTGTAGTAATTACCATATATCATGTCACGTAGCTCCTGCAACGTTTGGCACTTGACCTCATCTGTTTCACCGAGTTCCCGTTTAGCGTACTCCATCACCTCAGGCGATAGTTCCTCCAAGTCCAGATCAAGCTCTTCATCCTCAGTTTTCATTTCCTCGAAACTTGGCTGCTGTACCTCAGCTAAATTATTTTCGATTATATCCAATTTTTCTTTAATAGCTTTTGTACCGATTTCGTCTTGCATCCGTAACATTGATTCCCACATTTTTTCAATATTTTCTGATGATTCTTGAGTTATATTATTATTCATCAACGAACGATCTAAACTTTTTTTTCTATTTTATATTTATATAATCATAACAAAACATTACCTATTAGTAAACATAATATTTATTTAGCCAAAAGTAAAAAAAATAAATATATAAAAATTTACCCATTGTTAAGTTTAGAATTTTTTTTTTCCGAATCCGTTTTTTTCAATGTTGTAATATCATTACTGTTGACTAAATTTTCATCATTGATCATTATTAAAATTTAAATATTAACATTCGCAGTTTTGAAGGTCTTTTATCATTTATTTTATATCACTGTTATTTGGAATAGTTTTGAAAATCTTTTTAGATTTATTAGTTTAGTGATTTATTTAATTTTTTCACAAAATATAAAATTTATTTTGAAGATTTATTTTCAACAAGTGGTTCAGTCTTTGTTAATTTCTTGGTCCTTACCCACAATTATTATTAGTTTTTGCGTGTTTATTATAATTATATTTTAACACGAAACCACACATAATTATATTACCTCGACTTTTCTTATTTACATTAATTTTTTTTTTATGTCCTTCATATATCGTTACGATTTTAATAATTACCTATAAGTAATAATTTATGTAAGAATCGATACAGAACGTAAATACTTAATTTTTTTTTTTATATATACATTACTTAAAATTATATTTATTACATCTGAAACACTGCATTTTATATATTGGCTGAATTTTTTAGATTTAAAATCCAATATATATTTATTTACAGTACGTTCATATATGAAACATACCTAAATATATATAGTTAATTGAATAAACATTACATAATACAGTTAACAAAGTTGAATAATATGTATAATTTTTTTTTATGCAATTTCAATAAAATTGGCAGAGAAGTTCGTAATTCTAATCATAGTTAATTATTTTTATTTCCAAATAGAAAATTCACAGTTTGTAATGAAGGTTCAATAAATAATGACGATAAAATTGAAATAATAAGAAATACATCATTTTTATTCAATCAACGTTAAGTACTATGCATTTATATTGTTAAGAACATGATGAAATTTGTTTCAATATATATAATAAAAAATTACTCAATCATAATAATAAAACGTCAAAATGAAAATTTGAATTACTCAAAGCAACTGTAATGATTATTCTATGAAAAAAAATAAAAAAATTATTTCAGGCAAATCTGATGATCCGAGTAAAGAAAAATTATTTCTATGATTGACTTACTAATGTACTTTCCTTTCAGTGTAACTATAATTACATTATTGATAAATGCTGTAAATGAAAATGAAATTTATACAGTTTCAAAATACTATTTTTTGCTCTATCCGAAATTGCTTAAATTAACTCTCTTATCAAAATATGTAAATAAAGCATAAAAAAATATTGCACTTGATATCAACGTTATTGATTAAAAAAAAACCTTTAATTTAAACTATTCATTTTATTGAATAGCTCATAAAATATATTTATTTAAACAATAAATGTTTATCTTGAAAAAGTTTATGTACATAGAATAGGTATTTATATTCTTTTTCAAATATGTTTTAACTAACAGTTATAATACAATGTGTATTATTATTATTATTATTACACTTATAATAACATATTGAAATAAAATATGATCTTCTTCAAGACAAACTGTACCCGTAAAAATTATTAATTTGTACCAATGATTGTGTCTATAAAGTAAGAACCAATTTGAAGAGACCGAAGTCTATAATAATTTTGAAAGACTATAGATACTAGGTTATTTTTTTTTAATGTAAAAAAAAAAAATTACAATGGTAATACGTGTAATAATAACACAATAACTTGTTAATGTTTAAAAAAGTAAAATTAAACAACAAAGCAATGATGTAACTAACTTTATTTTAAGTTGCACACTACACTGTTGCACGTCGATCATAAAACTTCAATTGCCTCTTACTCGCCATGAACAACTCACGATTACTACGATCATGTTCTACGTTATATACCAACCACTCCAATCTTTGTAATTGTATAGAAAAACAATTGTGGTAAAATTTATTCCTAAGTTATTTAAATATTAATTATTTAAATCTATTACTTTATTTAATTTTTTTTTAATCTGGCGCCCGAGACTTTTTTTCAGAAATTAAGAGTACACTAGTTTGAAAATTATAACTTCTCTAATAGATAATTTGTTACTTTGAAAAAATGACTTTATATTTTTCTTTGACTGTAATTTATAATAAACTAAATAATAAGCATCAAATACAATGAAAATATATTAATAATTCAAAACAAAAAAGATATATTAAAGTATTAAGAACATAATTTTCTTACAGTTAAGAAGAAATATCATTCTTCTGATCGACTTGTGCGGTGAGGGTAATATAGATGGTACAAAATTGTTACAAAACGTGGTCAGGGTCAGTCTGTTGCGTCTGTAGAGCAGTGTGCTTTCACTAACGATTCCTTAACATGATCTCAAGTAAATGTTAGTGTCTTTTTCATTGACCGGGTATAATAAAGATAGAGATAACTATTTAAATTAATTCAAGGTCACATAAAATTTATAATCAGTTTTACTGTAATAAATTAATTTTATAAAAAAGGAAAGATAATATAATTATTCATATTTTACTTCAAAATATTTTTTTTTCTTTCCATACTCGATATACTACCAAAAAATATATACAAAAATTAATGTAGGTACATCAAGAAAATATGTCTATTTCAATTTGTGTTACATGGCTAACATAGACCAACCTCACGCTGTAAAAAATAAGATACTGACATCAAAATCCCTAGGAGTTCGCCGAATTTCCTCTTCAGTGAAACCAAATTCGTTTGAACCAACGAAATCTAGTTTGTCTCAAGAAAATCATTTTTATTGAGATGAAATTTCTACTCGATTATGAAAAATTGCTTAAGCGTTTATGTTAAAGTTTTTAAGTTTGACTGTAATTAAATTAATATTTGATTGAACAGTAAAATATAGTTTAATTAAAGTTTGGATGTACTTGATTTAAAAATAAAAACTTGTTGAAGCAAACTTTTAAATTTTGAGAAATTTAACTGAAACTCTTGAAAATTGTGGTTTGATAACTTCACATATTTCAATGAAATAAAAATAGTTTCCTATAATACCGAGTGTGTCGTGTCAACCGACGAGTTTCTTGGGTAGAGATTCCGATAAGGTTGTACAAATAATTTCACGAACCCACATTAAAACTGAAAAATATTCGACAAGAATATAAATGTATACGGTACAAAATACTCTCTAAACATGGATTAGAGAAAATAAGTGAATATTCCCCGGGAAAAAATGATTTTGCCTAATTATATATGATCAGATCCAAAAATTGGCTAGATCTGATTATATATAATCATATGTGATTATATATAATCATGCATGAACGAATATAGTAATTTTTAGAATCTTATTTAGAATATCTGCAAATTATTAATTAAGTAATTTAATTAGGATTTATTGTTATCATCAATATAAATGGCGGTTAAATTTAAATAAAAAAAAAATGAACTATCCGTTCACTACTATTTGAATACGAGGTCACCCGTCCAATTCATGTCCCACGTCGATGCTGCTTAACTTTGGTGATCGCTGGATTGTAGTCTGATCCTCTAGTCTGTTACACACTTATAATTAATAAAAGTTTATGGCATTACTTAACTCGAATAATCAAATTGATACATCCTACGTAAATAATGCACCTAATGATGAATTTGGTTTTGTACATAAATTACAATAGAATTCATTAGATAAATATAATCAAATCTATTTATCTATAAACTTATAAATATCGGTATATAAATCGATATCGATTTATACTTTCAAATTGCTGTCGAAACCTTTGAACATTTTTTAAGTATTGGG
>OZ024714.1:7446654-7511654 GCA_964016945.1 Microplitis deprimator | reverse complement strand
TTGATTTTGACTCACGCAGAGTTTGTCGATGTCTCCGAATGGATGATCGATTGATAATCAAAGAGTTGATATCCACATCTAGTAGGTTCATATCAATAAGCGACTGGCAGATAGCTGTAATTATAAATACAGCATCTCTGTCACTAACTTTACACCGATCTAAAGTAGCTACAACTCTTTTGCTGAGAATATCATAACTTCCTCTCGTTTTTTTTGATTCTGATAATCTGGTAGTACTTGAAAAGTATATTTCTCCACTCGATGCAGATAGAGCACTTCCTTGGCTAGATAAAAATTCAACATTTTTGTCTAAAACGAATAAGGATATTAATATGACAAAAAGAATCTTTACGTTAATAAAGAATAAAAAATTAATTGATTATTTGTTTCTTATAATTTACCCAATAATGCTTTTTCTTCTTCACTCTTTTTTTTTTGTTTTTCAAACTGGATTTTTTTGTTCAATTCATTATCATTATCATCGTCATCATATCTCGTTTTAATATTTGCAATAAAACCAATGCGTTCATCTGATCTTTGATTAATCAAGAATTCTTTAGAATTTCCATCGATAACATCAAATACATTTGACGGTGCAATGTCAAATAATTTTTTCAATGAACATACAAATTCATTTTGTTTTTTTACAGCCACGTCACTCCGATTTCTGTGTTTGACAAGTATGCGCCACTCATCGTACAATGTTTTCAGTTTATCTCGGCATCTTTGCACATCTTGAACAGGAATTCGAGCTTTTTTCCAAAACACAATAATTTCATCAATGACTGCAGCAATACTTTCTGGGATAAAAGCATTTAAAATACGTGTATGAAAAAAAAACACTTTCAAAGCTTGCAATTTCGATGGTAATTTATTACCCACTATTTGAACGTCAACATCGCCAATCAAAAAAATGTTTTGACGTAAACGGGAAAGCTCCATAATTTTCTGATCACTTCGAAATCATATGGATAAAATTTATAGATTAAATTAAATAATGAGAAAGCATTAGCATTAGTAAACGTTTGTATATGATTTTGATAGAGTTGAGATAATAAATATAGGTTATGGACATTTTATAATTAATTTTGATGTAAAAAGTTAAAATAAAATCTCATATATGGCAGCATAATCAGTTTCTAAAATGTTTTAATCCTAAAATTTGAATTTGAAACTAGATTTTATCAATATTTTTACCAATTGAAATAAAATCTTTTAACAACTTATTAAAAATATTTTATGTATCTCCAAATTTAGAAAACAGTTAAAACATACGGCAGGTCAAGAATAAAAGAAAATTAGTGTAATTATTATTTTGGGGTCATGATCACCTTGCAAGTTTTCTGAAAAAAAACCATCGAGATTAAAAATTATAACCCTTTTTTCATTTTTGAATTATCAAATGACGATAAAAATGGAAAAAACCATAAAATTGATTAGAACTTTGATTTTGACCTCGAATACCTTTTGAACCAGTCAAGATAGCGAAAAATCATAAAAGACCTTTTTTGTAGAGCGTTAAATTTGCCATAAGAATTATTATTGGTCGACATAATCTGTTCATTATTTCATAATGAACAAAAATTTTAAATTATTAACAGAACTTTTCCCGTGTTATTTCCATTTAAAACTTTGGCTATCGGGGGGGGGGCGGGTTAATATTAAAATTAAGAGCTAAAATTTGGCATGAATTTTTTTTTATAGATTTAGAACCGATTTAGGACTATCGTGAAAAAAAATTCGAACATCACCTGAATAAGGACCACCCTAATATAATACATTAGGCCCAGAAGAGGTTTTGGCGCCCTCTAGGGGGCGCCAGACCAAGTACGTACAGTGATAATCACTCGGAGGACAACAGAGGGCAATCTCTTATAGCTGATGTAATACATCCGAGTGAGTATAAGTGCAAGTGGAGGAAGCCCTTATGGGTATGGGGAGAAGTTGCGTCCCACCACTAATCCTACGCAACCGGTTGACCAGAGCCGACGTCTGGTGCCACGGGGGGCCACTTTCCAAGCTCTCTGTGACCAGAGTCTCTCTATTTCCTGAGATGGAAGCAGTGTTTGGCCAAAGAAGAGGTTGGACTCGTGGTGGCTGATGGTAAGGCACCCACATGCACTGCATGCCTAATGGGTAAGCTAATGTGAGCTCATGCCCACATTTCGCTTTTATAATATTATGGTAGAAGTATAATAGGGACCGCTCGCAACGCGTGTATGCCCAAAAGGGCGAGGAAACGGCTTCCGGTCAGCGGAGGTGGACTTAGGTCCCGTTACATTAATTAATTATATATACATTAGGGTGATCCAAAAAAATCTAACCTATCAAATTTATGGCTTAAAAGGAACCTAAATAGCAAGAAAAAAATTCTCTCGTTGGAAAAAATTTTTAGCTCAATTTTAAAAAGTGTCGGTAGCTATTTGAAATTTTCCATTTAAGTATTACGCAACAAAATTTTTTTTCCAATCCAAGGTTGAAGTTGAGTCAAAACGACTTTAATAACCTGAATAACTTTCGAAGGAGTGAATTTAGTAAAAAATGTTAGGAAACCTTTTTTGTAGAGCATTAAAGTTACTTCAAGAATACATATCTTGACTAAAAAATATTTTAATATTTCTAGTAGTTACAAAATCCAAAATAGAAACAAAGAATTTAAAAACCAAATCAATGTTTAAGGCACGGTTACGAGGAAACGGCTCATTTGACGTCAATTTACTAAGAGAATTTTTTTATAGGGAATTTAATTTCCTTTAAAACTGTATATCGCTCAAATTTTCCAGATAGATAATTTACGAGTTTTGGGTAAGAAATGAAATTTTTCTCAAAAAACTTAAAGTCGTAACGATACACCTGTTAATATCAATATTAAGGGCTCAAACTCGCACAATAATTTTTTTTGGTCACCAGAAATATTTTCACAGTATCGAACAACACGTGTCTTGTCACACCGTACAATTTATATTGAATATTATTATGTATTTTTAATTGTTTAATTATTATATTTTTACCGAGTTTAAGATATTGTAACAACGTTAGTTTCTGCTTCTCTGTAAATTTTTTAAAGATTAAAAATTTGTCTATTTACTGAATATTATAAATAAAATCATACTTTAACTGAAAATAATTGATATTTATCTGTTGATACGTCCGCACGATTACCTTATATTTTAAGTCGAAACAAATAAGAAATTGCCTGAGTTACGCGACCTTGGAACCAGCGAGCTAATCTACATGAGGGAGCTGATTTTTAAATGTTAATTCAGTTTTATAAACTTCCGTAACGTCACAATATATGTTTTTTTTTTAACTGTCAATTACAAAAAAATATGAATCATACGTTTGTTATTAAAATCATTACATTGATTATCATACGTAAAAAAATATTTCACACATTTATCTATTTAAATAAGTAATTATTCTTACCACTTTTAAAAACGGTAAAAAAAGCGTTCAAATTTTTTCATCATCTGATATTTTATTCTGTAATCGTAAAAGATAATTATCAACCTCAGTATGATAATAAAAATAATTTATAGATACATAAACGATTCATTAAGTAGTTAACTTATTAAAATGTATCGTTTTGTTCGTTTAGATTCAAAATCTATCCAATATAAATATAAATTTATTATTGAACAGTTTATTCTTAATAATATATTTATTGTATTTATTATCACTGTCGGTAAAGTGAAAACTACTGATTTTTTTTTTTTTATTAATTTAATAACCATACACGCGTAAATGTACAATACACGTGTGAGTTCGATAAAACTGCGTTACCACGCGCATATTATCTTCTCTTGCGAACGTCACATCACTATGAGCACTGATGTTAAACAGAGAGAATGTTGACTATGAAACTCTTGGTATACTATCATATACAAAACCTTTCGTGTTTGCGATTCCGCCGACACGAGAAAGTTGCTCGGCCAGCTGGGTTTAATAGGCCTCACATAACAGAGTTAAGGCTCCTAACATTACTACATGCATACACATCACGGTTTAGACTATAGGAAACGCCGAACGTTTATATTATCCAACTCATGCGAATCTCACGCACAAGTAGAATAGTTGTAGTGTGTAGATACTTCATTATAGATTTATTATAAATAAATATAAAAATACCGAAAGAAAAAAAACAAGGAGCAATATATCCATTTTTCTATGATGAAGAAACCGCTGGCTTGTAATTCTAAATTTGAGACAAAAGTGGACGTTCAATTATCTATATTTACATATTTTCCTGAGAGATTTTTTTCTATTCATGCAATTTGTAAAAGAAGTGATTGTGCAATTATTTAAATGACGTCATAGTAATTGGAAGCAGAAGTAATTTGTATCAAATTTATGCAACAGAGTATTATTTATTGTATTTAGATGCATTTTTTTTTTACTCGACGTCTTGTATATTTCAACTTTGTACTTATGTTTACAAATGAAGTTTCATTTTCCACATAAAAAACAATAAATAAAAGTATAAATATAACATTTTAAAAATTTTATAAATTAAAATTCATACTCAAATATATGAAATAAAAGCATTTAAATAGTTTACGTGAAAAGATTAAAAAATAATTTAGATGTCATGAAAATTTTTTTTATCTCAAGCATCAACAAAAATAAATTGTAATCGTGCACATTTACTGCTCTAAAATAGTAAGATTAAAAAACTTTTACCACATTTCTGTTCATCTCATGATAATAATTTTTTTTATAATTTGTTTCTGCTTCTGAATTAAATTTTTTTTCGACATTTCCCTCATAATAAATAACATAATCCATTTAAATAATTTAATTTATTCCTGAAAGTGACTAAATAATGCTCGTTGTTTTCATTTTTTTTTGTCTTTCAACTGCACTATAATAATTATTAAAACATGACAATGAAAATACGATTATTGGTGGAAAATAAAAAAATCAGAATTAATTAATATAAAAAAGTAGGTAAGGTGCAATTTAACGAAAGGCACGTTTCCCTGGCACCTCATCTCGACCGACGGACTTCGATTCAATAGTGTCAAACTTGTAGACTCTTGATAGTGATGATGATAATGGAAAAAAACTTGATGTCCTTTCATCTATTTTAGTCGATAATTTTATTCATTCTTTATTCTATAATCTCAATATCAGTGTAATAAAATGTATTCTTTCAAAAATTAAACGAAAATTTGAAATTTTTATTTCAGAATATATGGGTCATCATAAGAATTCTTGAATTAATAAAAAAAAAATAATTAAAAAACCAGATATACTAATAATTATTATTATTTGTTGCTTCATCCGCTGATACAAAAATATAATATCAATTTTTTTTCATATCCTCTTACTCGTAATTGTCGATAACAAACATTCAAATGATCAAGTCTAGAAGTGATGAAAATATTCTTAAGTAAAGATGTATCTTTATTACTTTAAAAGTTGGAAAATTTTATTTATGTACAAGAAGTAAATGAATTGAAAAATTAAACTTATAATCGAGATGTCAATTTTTAATTTTTTAGCATTTAATCTTCGTTTAGTTAATTTTTTATTTATTAACTGAATTATACATTAACTGCAATAATAATTGATATAACATTTTAAAAATTAATCAAATTTTAAATAATTAGAAAAAAAAAAAAAACAATTCGTGTACAATAATTATTGAATTTTTTGCAAATTCTATCCAGTGATTGAAGTTATAGATTACTAATCAATTGATCCATTCTCTCAGCCGTTACGTCCTTCAATATCCAATACGAAGAGACGTCATATGTTCGTAGACATATATTTTCAATCATCGATGCAAAAGTTTTTAAGGAGGGGATACTTGTCGAGGGTCAGAGCTCAAATACTCGGGAGCTCATTCTCGTTTATAAAGAAGGCGTCGCGTTTACACCTTGCACACCAGCTTAACTCTTTATTCTATTTTGTATTGTTTATCAGTAACTATTTATCGTTATCATCGTATTACTATTTTAACTTAATAAGACAGTACGTTTTCAATAGTTTTAAATAAAATTTTAGTAATACAAGTGACTTTTATAAAGCAGTATATGCCAATAATAGTTATTTATTATCTTTAATTTGTCTGAAAAAAGACTTAAGGAAAGGTCGGTAAGTTTTTATCAAATAGTTTTATTTTACATTATTTAACATTTTTTAATTTATGAATGCAAAGCATGGAAAATTTATAAAACTTATTTTTTTTTTTTTTTTTTTTTTTTTTTTTTTTTTTCAAATAAAAAAATTCTGCATGCTTATTTATTTTGTTTTTTATATTGTAATAAGCGTCATTTTTCTCTCCGCTATTGATTTTTTTTTTTAATTTAAAAAAAAAAAATACAAAAATTTTTTTTTTACCATAAAAAAATTTTTAAAAATTTTTGATTTTTAATAAATTTGATTTCTATATTTACTCATAAATACATTTTATGTAAAAACATATATTTCAAAATATATTTTAGTTTATGTAAAAAATTTGTTGATACTAAAAAAATAAAAAAAAATAATAGATCGAATCAAATAAAAAAAAATTTTTAATTATTCATATTTAAATTTATATATAAATAGATTATCGAGAATAAAATTAAAATAGTATTACTCAATCAGTTATATTATTGAAATAATTAAAAAATGAATACCATAAGTATATTTCTTCATGTTTCATTTTATTCAATTTCACTAAACCTGATATAGGAAGGTCATATTTATA
The DNA here is from genome assembly GCA_964016945.1 of Microplitis deprimator. Taxonomy (NCBI): domain Eukaryota; kingdom Metazoa; phylum Arthropoda; class Insecta; order Hymenoptera; family Braconidae; genus Microplitis; species Microplitis deprimator. Next base: position 7,504,957 of record OZ024714.1, on the reverse strand, counting down.
ATTCTGGCACATCGAATACTGGTCTGGCACATCGGTCAAGGTAATGGTGTACTTTCCAATTGAATTACATGCATAAAAAAATGTCTAAAAAAAAAAAAAAGTATTTTCAACGATTATTCAAAAAATATCAGTCACATTAAATAAATGTCTAATTTTTTTTCGACTATTTAAAACTTACATTTCAATAGTACTTATATATAAATTATTCATGAACATATAACTAAATACAAATAAAAAGATTAACCAATCAATCGTGTTATAACTCTAAAAAAATTCCACTCAAACGTAAAACTAATTTATAAAAAAATAAGTAAATAACATTATCAAAACAACATTTTAAATAACCTGTCACTAGTCAACTGTCAGACACGCGACTGCTCTATGTGTACTTGTCTACTTCACTCATCTACTTCTTTAGTATATTTGTCGGTAATAAAACTCGATTTAAATTTTTATTGGTTGAAAAAAAAAAAAAAAAAATTAATAACTTATTATTGTTCTACAACAAGTGTATGAATTATAAGTATAAGTATATATACATATAAATATTAAATTAGTCAATGAAAAGAAAGAGATAAACAATACAAATAGTCGGGTTAAAAACTTAACTATACTGCTGTATTGTAATGGCACAGCCAATCTGATATTAGTATATTTAAAATAAGAGGGGATCAGACAATAAGTAATACTTAAAAGTTTATGTTCTAGTAAAATTTATATTGTGGACAATGTATTTTATAATATAAAAGTTGGAGTCGTTAAGCGGGGAATAGTACATAAAAGACATAAATCTCAGCAATCGTATTATTTTGGGTTTGACTTTATTATCAACCGGATCTTGATAATATTTAAGATTTATAACAGACCCAAAGTAATTATTTTCCTGAAAAAATTAAGTATTTTTTCTTTTCATCATTCAAATATTTGTGTTAACGTAAAAAATTAATACTTTAAAATGACGTTGATTATAGAAAGTAAGTAGAAATGAATTGTTATTTTTATATGATATTGTGCAAACAATACTTTTAAATTTAATTATTTGATGATCCATTTTTTATTGAGTGTGGAGATTAAAACTTAAGCGAATTATGACAGTTTAATTTTTCGTTTTCCCTCGAAACAATTACTAACTCTTCCGGGTTTATTGGGTCCGGAAATGGAAACGAAATTCTGCTGCGCATGATTTAATGTCGCTGATCGAATTCTCATGTAAAATTCGACGATTTTATCAATTTTGATAGTGAAAAAAATCAATTTTCTATAAATCGTGAATAAATGTTACAATTTTTATGTTTTTTTTTTTTTCCATTATTTGTAAATTTGTACTAAAAAATCAGAATTTTTTTTTTATTGGAACTAACCGCGAAAACTACTGTATATATATGTACATATACACATAAAACCCTTAACATGATATTTACTAGACTCTGGAGATGCTTTCCATATTTTTTCTATTGTTATTATCCCATTAGTACAATTTGTTTTTCAATTTTATAAAATATATAATTATGCTGTGTTACATTTATACTAATAAATATATGTAGAATTTTTTTGCTCAATCTACACAACAAAAAATTTGCGGAGTGAACATGGATAAAATCTGGAATTAATTAAGAGTAGATGATTTCTGATTTATTTAATCCTCTCGGAGTGAAATTCACTCTAGAAAAAAATTCATTCAAATATTAAAACTTCGGACCGAAGTGAATGTGGAGCAAAATAAAATCTACATCACTCTGAAATCACCCAACTAAAGAAAAGCTCCCTATTCACTTCGAATTCAGTCCCGATTTTTCACAATGTGTTCGCGGATATTATTAAGTATTTCCACATAAAACTGATGCTATAAAAATATAATTTAATCAATCTACAGAAAAATAAATAGATAAAAATTGTAAGGTTTACTTATGACTTTTTAATATAAATTATTAATTTTACTATAACAAAAAATCTGTATATCGGTTGACCCTGCGGGCCAGCCCCAAAACTTCCCACTGTTTTGAAGCTCCTTGAGCTCGAAAATAATGTTATGAATATATTTTCAAGCTCTTCGAGGACGGATTTTGATGTTCTATATAGCAATCAGCGCGTTTTATTGAGTTCTAGAGCTGATTAGAATTTAAAATCGATCGATTCAATTTTTTGGAAGAATTTTGAAAATAATTGTTTTTTACCATTTTTATCTCCAACAATATCTCTCGAACGAATTGACTGATTAAGACGGTTGAGGTGTCAATCGACGCGTTTTATTGGGTTCCAGAGTTGATTAGATTTTGGAATTGATTAATGTAGTCATTTTTGAGAAATTTCAAAAAAAATTTCTTTTTTGTAATTCTTTCGACAACGGTTTCGCTTGAACGAATAAACTGATTTTGATGGTTGAGGTGGCATTCGACGCGGCTTATAATGTTTTAGAGCTGATTAGATTTTTTAATCAATCCATGGAGTACATTAGAAGTTACCAAAAAAAAAACATTTTTGAAAAAATTTTATTTTTTGAATATCTCCAAACACACTGTACCAATTAAGCTCACTTTTTCATAGCTTGTAGTAATTAACAAGTCGCGTCGAATGCCACCTTGAAGATCGAAATCGGTTCATCCGTTCAAAAGTAACAGATGCTTACATACGTACGTACGTACACGCACACATACATACACTCGGACATCATCTTGAAATTAGTCAGAATAGCTTCCTAGAACCTTAAAACGTCAAGATCTGCTAGAAATTCAATTTTCGAAAATCGTACCGAAACCAATAACTTCTCTTTTCTTGAAAATTTTCAGTTTTCTTAGCGGGAAGTTGAAATTTATATAGGAAAAACTTCAATTGATGCCCACACTGAAAAAAAAATTGTGGTTATCGTAACTATCTGAAGTATTGCTAATTATAGATAGTCATTATAATAAGATGTATCGTTAAATTGGCAATCCTAGATTGTTGCATCAACTATCTTCAATTTTTAAAAAAAGGATTTTTCATTCAATCATACTATTTGATTTATTCCCGATATTTGGTAATGCTTTTTTAACGATTCATATAGATTGCTAATATAGCAACCTCTATTGTTAATATAGCAATATGTATCATTGTAGCTAGCATGTATATATATATATATATATATATATATATATATATATATATATATTTGATTTAACAAAACATTGTGTGGCCCAGAGAAAGTACGACGGGCCCAGGCTTGGCCCAAGTATGTAGAACCTTGGCCCAGCCTTGGTAGGACTCTGGAATGATAACACGGGACCCGACTTGGTTGCTAGATTTGGCCCATGCTTGGTTGCCAGTCCTGGCCCAGACTTCGTTGCCAGACCTTGCCCATGCATCGAGAAAACGGATAAATTTAAATAAAAAAAAATTTTATTATTATTAACCTCGTAGAATTTATGATCATTAACGTTCAAACTATCTAAAGGAGGTAAATGATGTAAAAAAAACTCGGTGAAAATTCTGCTGGGCTCCGGGCGCGAACTGGCATCCTTCTAATTGCTGGGTCCAAACGTTAGCTACTGGACGAACCTAGTAATGTTGAACTGATACATTAATATGATCTACTTATTAAACCATAAGTATAGCCAAACTTGGGTAATCCTACCTTAGCCCAGGTCTGGCTTGCCATTGAATGGCCAAGGCTAGGTTACCCAGCCTTGGCCCAAGTCTGGCTGGCCATTGGATGGCCAAGGCTAGCTTACTCAGTCTTGGCCCAAGCTTGGGTTGCCATTGAATGGCCAAGGCTAGGTTACCCAGCCTTGGCCTAAATCTGGGTAATCATTGTAACGGCCAAGACTGAGTGCCCAATCTTAAGCCAAGCATGGGCCAACATAGGTGTGCCAAAACTAGGTTCTCCAGTGCTGGGCCAAGTAGGGCCCCGCCGTTCAACTCTGGCAGCTCCTGCATGGGGGGTGATATATCAATTTAAACTTTACGTTAATAAAGCATTGATATTAACAATCTACGATTTTTTAAACTTCAGATGGTTCCTATAACATAACGGTATTGCTCTAATAGCAATTTTTTTTTTTCAATGCAGTAAAGTGACCGGGAATATATATTAATAAAATTTAATTATAATTTAATTTCAAAAATTTTATATATATATTTTAAATATTTATTTTTCTTTATTGAAAATAAATTCCATAAAAATAATATTAAATTTGTCAATTACGATTTATATAGTATATTAAATTGTACATCGAATTTAATTATCAGTAAATTTAATTGATTGACATGAGAGTAAATTGAATAGAATTAAACTTTGCAAGTGATAGATCAGAATGCAGTTTAATGGTGTAAAATACACGTTTTGCGAATCAAAATCTAGTTAACCATCTTTCTAGTATAATACATACACATCTTTTTTTTTATATTGATTTCTCTATTTAAATGTCTCTCAGGAAATGAAAAAAAAAAAAATGTAAAATAAATAAACTCATCATAAAACTTTTTTTCAATTTAAAAAATTTTATTATTCTATTTAACTTGTTTAATTAATTCATAAAATTATTAGAAAATAGTTAAAGCAACAAAATGATCAACTTTTTTATTATTAATTACAATTACTGTTTTTTTTTAAATAATTAAATAAAATATTATTTAAAAAATTTTTATCATTGACGAGTCAATTGTATGGTTGAAGTATTCTTATCTGTCTATTGATTCATGCTCATAATGATAAATAAAAAAAAAAATATGAATATAAAATTAATGCCTTGCAGAGCAAAACTTAATACGTTAATATTGCGCAACGGCAATCACCCGATAGTTTTTACAAACAAACTTGCGTGTATGTATATGATACGTTAAGTTTTCTTCTATAGTTGAGAAAAGACTAATGTTAAGTTTATCATGTATGCAATTGAGAACGAGCTGTTATAAAAAATTATATAGATATTTTGAGACGATGATAAAGAATGAGGTAAATAATAATATAAATATTATGTATACTGTACTTGAATTTTTTTTTTATTCATATTATACGTATATTTAGAAATCGACAATTAAAAAAATTCGAACTTTGTTCAAGAACTTTTTTTTTATATCATAATTAATTATTAACTATTTTTGTTGTTGTAAAGTTATATCGTGTTCGATATAATAAATTAATTCGATGGATTTTATTATCAGTTAATTACACTACTGGTTTTATAATTTATTCATTTTTTTTATCTATTATATGAATAATGCTAAGTAATTTATTGCTGAATTAAAAAAATTACTAAGTCTAATTATAATTTGAAATTTTTTTTAAATAAGTAAATAATAAAAAAAAAAATATAATAACTTAGAATCAGTAAAATTTGTTATTAAAACAAAATAAATTCATATATTTTATTGTGGTAAAAAAATTGTAATTTTCAAATAAAATTCGTTACAACGATTCTCATGTCACAAAAGAATTCTCTTGAGTAAGTAGTATGCATCCACGGCAGGTCACAATGCTTCGGAATTTTCGATGCAACGCGCTTCAAGTGCTTGCGCAAATTGAGGAATTCGATGTCATATTTGACTATATACTTGAGAACGTACTTTGATATTCCAGAACAAAGCACTAGAGTAGTTGTAATGATATTAATGTAACGATGACTCTCTCTTTCTCGATCCACTCCACTGGACAAGACATAATCCTCTGTTCTTACATTATATTATTAAAATTATGTAAGGTACTTACGAAATGCTATTAATGCATTGTGGTTAAACGTGATTAATGTCTATACTTGTATTTCTTAATAGTTTTTTTTTTTTTTTTAAGTTAATTATTTAACTTTTTATGAAGTTTTTTTTTTATTTTACTGTATTACTTCAAAATTATGTAATAAATAAAATACAATAAAAAATATACAGATTTTTGCTATTTTCAACTGATCAAAATTTTTTACTATTGTACGAAAATTCAATTTTTATTATTAAATATTATATATATATTTTTAACAAAAAATTATTTTTAATCCACTACAAATCAGATTAAAAAAATATACATTCGGGGAATTTGATTTTATAATTTTATATGTATCTCATATATCCACTTTTACCTGTATCTTTTTTTATTTTGTATTGATAATGGATTAACGAGAAGTAATTTTTAATTCAATAATTTACTATATAATAAAATTATTAATCAAATAATTAAAAATGGTTTTTTATAATTTGGTTTTACATATTTCAATTACTATATATTTAATAATCCCTGAATTAATTATTTACAATATTCTTATCGATATCTATTAGTCAATAAATAATTATACGGAACTCGTAAAAAGTATTTATTTTTATTTAAGTATATGTTTCAATAAAAATAAATTACGTGTTGATTAAATGTGGTCAAAAAAAAAAAAAATTGTATTCAATACTATGTAAATAATAAGATTTTTTATAACAATTCTTTCAGTTGCCATTAACTTTATGATATGACGTAAAACAATTTTTTAGTCGTATCGAATTGCATTTACCTTGACTTCACAGTAGAACAACTTGGGCTTAAAGTTCTGATAAATTTATTATTTTTTAAATATCTAATATTTTATTTATCTCATGGCAAAATTATTTGACCTTTAAAAAAAAACAAAAATAATAATTCATATCTATAAAAAAATAAAAATTCAATGACTCGAAATGTAACGAATTCAATTATTTTATTAAATTATTTTAAAATAATAATAATAAATACAAACGATAATGTACAAAGAAAATAATTTAAGAAATAATTAGTTATTGTATTAAAAAAAAAAAACTTTCCATAAAAATATAATTTAAGAATTTCATTGAAATTGCATTATAAATTTTCTCACAAATTTCTAAGAACATATTTCTTAGTTTTTATGTGAAGTATTTCTTAAAATTTTTTTTCCTTTATAATAGTGACGTTAAAAAATATGAATAATTACTTTTTCCAAGATTAAATTATTAAAATTCATTTAAAACTAACGGTAAAATAACAAATTTTATTTAATGTCACTTAATATTTTTAAAAATTTAATTTATTTTTTAAATAAAAATTTTGTATTATTGTAAAATATATTTTCTTTTTGCGACATAATAATTCTAATGATGTTTTTATTATTCAAAGTATATTTGTTGTCAAACATCTTAGAAATTATTAATTGATGATTCAATAAAAATTTACAATAAATTTAACATTAAAATGATTGTTAGAACTAACAAAACATCATATGAATGTTGATATATGAAATAAATCTTTATTTAATTAAATTCAATGGCGTCATATTATAAAATAATCAGTATATACCCAAATAGCCTTTGCTCCATGCTAACCATTTAGAGATAGAAATAAATATATCAGTGTGCAAATGTGATAACATGAGTCAACGGTATTTTTATACATTTTTATATTTATATTCAACTAAAAAGAAAAATAATGCCTGGTTCAGTCATCATTTCATTATTCATAGTCAGTGTCAAAACAAATATTGTCGTTTATGGTTTCTGTCTCAATAAAAAATAAAATATTAAAAAAAAAATATTTTAAACTTACACTAGACTGGTTTATGTTTATTGTATATTTATTAAATTTGAATTTATCAAGTTACTTTTATACAACTTTGACTGCTCATATTTTTGAATTCAGATTTGGTAATTTATAAATATTAATTTTATTATATTGTTTATTGACAGTGAGAATTTAAATAAAATTATTAAAAAGATGTAAAACTTAAATTCCTTAAATAATTCTGTAGTTTTAATATAGGAAAAATTTAATTCTTTTTATATACTTTGGCTATAATTGCAGTAAACATATATGTGACGTCATATTTGTTAATTTTTAGTAATTATCGTCGGCACTTTCAAGCTTATTGATAAAAATTATAAATATAACATCAATATAATGTTTGGTATTGTTTACTTCCTGTGTAAAAAAAATTCGTTCTTAAAATAATCCAAAAAGGTTTATGACCATGAACTTCCAAATGTAAAACAATTCTAAGCTTTGAATTGATAATTTTTGGAGCTTTGAAAACATTTAAGAGTAAAAAAAATTTCCAATTGAGTACTTTTTAGCAAAAATAATTCGACTTTAAAATTTTACTGATTTAAAGAAAATTAAAAAAAAAAATTACTATTTATAAGAACTTTTAAAAATCAAAATCTGGAGATAGAAACTTTTTCTACTCTTGAATTTTAAAGTTCAAAAAATGATCAACCCGTACAAAGTCGCCGTTAGTGGAAAAAATACCGTAGGTTGGCCGATGTCTGGCTGCTGTCGCTCGGCCAAGCATTGGCAATTAGTAATGGCCCAAACCTGGTTAATTACCAGCAGCCGTTTAATTTTTTATAAGAAAGCGTAGTCATATCGAAATGAGTTTTTAATTTAATTTTTGAATGTATATGTTATGGTATTACTGGTTTCATATCAGAATGTGTCTTTCCATAGAGGAAACGCCAGTCATACAACGCTGCCGATGGCTGGCTAATGAATGGCCGATTATCGGCTACTTATGACTGGCCGATTATCGGTTCGCAACGTTGGGCTACTGGTGGTGAATCAGTGTTCCATGATTGATTGTTGTTAAATGAAAGAATCTACTAATTAATTATTAATTATTCAAATAACTTGTTATTATAGTTTTCTGTAATTAATAATTATTTATTTTTGAAGTAAACTAAGTTTTAATTCATAAATATTTCAATTTTCCGATTAAAGTTATTTACAACTAACAATTTATATATTTTTAGTTCGTTATTATTTGCAATCAACAACCGCAATTTTAGAACTTTACTTACAAAAATTAATTAAATTAAAAAATAAGTCATAAATTTTTATAATAAATGTCATTTTTAATAATGGTGGTCGAGCAAGATAATTCAACTGGGTTCTTGATAAATAATCAATTAAATTTAATAAGTTTTATTTTGAAAAATTATGTAATTATAATAAAAATAATACGAAATTATTATATTTTTTTTTAATCAAAAATATTAATCAAATTGCTCGTTATATTTCATAAAACCGAGTGGTTGAAGTAGACTGAATAAGTAGATCATATAAAATTATCAGCTTAACATGAGTAGGTTCGTTCAGTAGCCAGTGTTCAGACCAAGCAATCAGAAGGACGACAGTTCGCGCCCAGAACCCACCAAAATTTTCACCGAGTTTTTTTCACATCATTTACCCCACTTAAATAGTTTAAACGTTAATGATCATGAATTCTACAAGTATAATAAAAATAAAATTTTTTTTTAATTAAATTTATTTGCTTTCTTGGCTGATTGCTGGCTACCATTAATCGGCCGATAGTCAAGCGCCATTAATGGGCCGACGTTATCATCCCGGCTATAAGCCATTTATCGGCCAATAAAAATTGCCATTGCTAAGCCATTAATCGACATTCTTTGCCCAGTAATGGACCGATCTAGGGCCAATTTCCAAATTTTGTAAGGGAACTCAAAATTTAAAATGTCTTAAATTTGGAAGTTCACTGTTATGAACTTTTCTTACATGAATTTATATACGCAGGGGAATCTGGGGTGGAATGGAACACTATTTTTAAAACAAAAAAAAAATTATTTTTTTTTGTTTAAAAATGCTGTTACGGTTTATAAAAGAAAGTGGAGAATAAGTCGATCAGCATGGACTGTATAGCCAATTAAAAATTTTTGAAAGAAAAGAATGATTTTCCTTTTAAGTCCTTGCTAAGTGAAGTATTTTATTTCCAATGAGAAAAAGCTGACTGAGGTAAAGTGAGCCACTATAAAAAAAAAAAAATTGTTTTTGAATTCAGAATTTTAAACTAGTCTCACTATCTATAGGCTGGTCAATCTCATAAATGATGTTTCACTTCGCCCTAGAAAAAATATGGTCTTACATTTTGTTCCGGGCTCTTTTAAAAAAATTGACAATTTCATTGAATTATTAATTATTGCTGTGTTAATTAAAAATTTAAATATCAATTAATTTTATAAAAATTTTGTTCAATTGATAAAAAAATTATTTTTTAATTTGAATTTACAGAAACCATGTTGACTGATATGGAACAAATGCCCTCCATCAAACTCGGAGATTTCGTTTTACAATTTGAACTTGGGCCGCCGGCGCCAGAAATCCAGGAAGTTGCTAAAAAAGAATTACGTGAAACACCAGAAATTCAAAGGAAAGCAGTAGAAGAATTAAAAGAATTACTCAAAAGTAATTTATTAAATGATTTTATCCATATGTAATTAATTTGAAAGCATATTTATTCAATGAAATAAATGTTAACATTTTTTTTTCCTTTTGTAGAAGACACAGATCTGAAATGTCCACTGCATAATGAGTCATGGCTCATAAGATTTCTGCGACCGTGCAAATATTATCCAGAGTCAGCCCACAAACTCGTACGAGAATATTATTCATTCAAAGTAAAACATGCAAATGTATATGATGGATTAAAACCAAGTCGTGAAAAAAATATATTTGAGCACAATATTTTAACTGTACTTCCTAATCGTGATCAACACGGGCGTAGAATATTGATAATTGAACTTGGAAAAAAATGGAAACATAATAAAGTATCTTTGGATGAAGTATTCAAAGGATGTGTATTGTACTTAGAAGCAGCCATGCTAGAACCAACATCACAAATTGCTGGTGCGGTAGTAATATTTGATATGGATGGCTTGAGTTTACAACAAACTTGGCAATTTACTCCGCCGTTTGCTAAAAGAATTGTTGATTGGCTTCAAGATGCAGTACCATTAAGAATTAAAAATATTCATATTATTAATCAACCATATGTTTTTAATATGGTATTTGCGTTATTTAAACCTTTCCTCAGGCAAAAGTTGAAGGATAGAGTAAGTTATTAAATATTTAATCAGTTTTTAGGTAGATTTCTTATAGATATCTAGCTTTTCTAATTGCATCCATGAAAATTTTTTAAAAACTTTTACCATAATACATATATATATATATATTAGGGTGCTCCAAAAAAAAAAATCCTGTCAAAAGAAAGGTGACACTCGCTCTTGGAATTTACCCATGCTAATAGCATGGGAATTTTATTTTTATTAACTTCCCGCTAAAAAAATCGATGATTATCAAAAATTTCGGGAAGTTATTGTTTTCACCCCGATTTTCAAGTCGAGTTTTCATCAAATGTCGACGTTTGAAAGTCCTTCAATGCTATTCTGACATTTTCAGAGGTGTGTGTGTGTGTGTGTGTGTGTGTGTGTGTGTATGTGTGTGACCGATCTATAACTTTTTAACTAATGAACCGATTTGAATGGTTCATGCGGCAATCGAAAGAGTTTCTTGGCCATCAACTTTCCTGAAAATTTCAGATCATTTGATCAAGTAGACTTGAAAATATTTGCGAATTACGAAAAAAAAAATTTTTTTTTTTTAGTTTCTTAGTGATTTCTCAGAAACGAGTCGAACGATCGACTCCAAAATCTAATCAGCTCTAGAACTTAATAAAACGCGTCGATTGCCGCCTCAACCATCAAAATCGGTTAATTCGTTCGCGAGATATCGTGGGAGATAGAAATGCTAAAAACGGTTTTTATCGAAAACAATGACAAATAAAAGTATTTTCGAGCTCGAAAATGTATTGGCATCAATTTTTTGGAGCTTACTAAGCTCGAAAACAGCGGGAAGTTTTGGGGCTGGCCCGCAAGGTCAACCGATAGACCGATTTTTTTTAAAAAAAAAATCCTATAACTTCATTTGACGTTGTGAAAAAAATTTGAGTCATAGACATTTTTGTAGGAAATTTTATGCTCTACAAAATTGTTTATAAGCTCATAAGCTCTAAAACGTACGGTTCTAGAGTTACAGGTATTTAAAGTTGATAACTTTTTAAAAAGTATTTATTAAACATATTAATTATTCATGAAGTAGAAAATTTATATTGATGTTTTTTTAGCCTTCTTGTAATAAATGAAATTCGGTAAAAAGCCTTTATTTGATACTTTCCATAAGAGTAGCAGCTTTGGTGTAAATACCGTTTGAACGTTGATTTTAAAAAAGTTATCAACTTTATGTGCCTGTAACTTTTGAACCGTACATTTTAGAGCTTATGAGCTCATGAATAATTTTGTAGAGCGTAAAATTTCCTACAAAAATATTTATGACTAAAATTTTTTCCTCAACGTCAAATGAAGTTATAGGATTTTATATAAAAAAATCTGTATATCGGTTGACCCTGCGGGCCAGCCCCAAAACTTCCCGCTGTTTCCGAGCTCAGGGAGCTTGTGAATTTTTGAGCTCTTCGAGCTCAAAAATTTGTTAGACCGGTAAAACATACCTTCACTGGAAAATTATAATTTTTGTCCGTCGATATCTTTGGAACGAATGAACCGATTTGAACGTTCTTGGTAGCAATCGAAAGGGCTCAACAAGACTTAAAACTGATCACATTTCGAGGTGAATCGGGCAACTGGTTTATAAGTTATACGCAAAAAACAAAAAACAAAATTTTTTTTTATTTTTATTCTTCGTATAACTCGTAAATTACATGACCGATCTACCCCAAAATCTCATCAATTCTAAGTTTTGGTGAGCTCTTTCGATTGCCACCACGTACGTTCAAATCGGTTGATTCGTTCCAAAGATATCGTCGGACAAAAAAAATTTACACACACACACACACAGACGTCCACCTGGGAATAGTCAGAATAGCTTCCTAGGACCTCAAAACGTCGACATCTGATAAAAACTCGATTTTCGAAAATCGGACCGAAACCAATAACTTCCCTTTTTTTGAAAATTTGCAATTTTCTTAGCGGAAAGTTAAAAATAAAATTCTCATGCTATTAGCATGGGAAAATTCCAAGAGCGAGCGCCACCTTTTAAAATTGAAATAAAAAATCGTCCTTTTAAAAGGATTTTTTTTTCGATGTATAAAAACTTTTTTTACAACAGTCGAAAGAAAAAAAAAATATCGATTTTTTTTTGGAGTACCCTAATATGCATATATTCGCTCTGAGTGAAGCCATGGTAGGGGAAATTAAATCGACTGAAGCGTTCGCAGTGGTTACTTTCGGAGTTACGGGAGGCTATTATTACTAAAATCGTAAGCAAGCACACGTGAAAGTATTTAGTTTGTTATTATTTAATTATTTATTTTTCATTTTGATTTTTTTCTTAGTATCATTTTTTGACTTTGACATCCCTGATTAAAAATACTCATTGAAAAGGATTGAAAAAGATGAGAATTGAATACTTTTGAATACTTTCTATACCCCAGCATTTTCATCTAGACATGAAATTAATACTTTTCAATTCTATTGAATTCAAAAATAATATGAGAATTTGTAAACTTCCGAGGAATTGAAAAAGATTAAAAAGAATTGATATTTTTAATCTTTCTGAATACTTTTCAATACCATAAAAGTTACGAATTTTAAGGTCACGCATGGGATTGAAAAGAATTCAAAGGAATAGAAAATTTTCAATCCTTCTCAATACCTAAATAGTTCGATTTTCGGATCGAGTGTAGGATTGAAAGGGATTCAAATGAATTGAAATTTTTTAATCTTTTTCAATCCTTTTCAATACCTAAATAGTTCGATATTGCGGATCGAGTGTAGGATTGAAAAGAATTCAAATGAATTGAAATTTTTCAATCCTTCTCAATACCTAAATAGTTCGATATTTCGGATCGAGTGTAGAATTGAAAGGGATTCAAATGAATTGAAATTTTTTAATTTTTTTCAATCCTTCTCAATACCTAAATAGTTCGGAATTGGAAGTTATTGAAATGTTGAAAGATTGAATTCTTTTCAATGCTTTTGAATTCCATTTTAAGAATTACAAAGTATTCAAATGATCGAAATTTCAATTCCATTCAATACTTTTCAAAATCTCCGTATGGATTGAAAAGAATTGAAAAAATTTTCAATCCTTTTCAATGAGTATTTTTAATCAGGGATGAATTTCAAACAACTTAACCTTTATGTTTACTGCATTTTTTTTTATTTTTTATCATTATACTTTCTTGTTGTTGATTCGTTTAACTAAAAAACAAAACTGCAATTACTATAAAACTGTCACATATTTTTTATAACTTTTTTTTTACTATTATTTATAATATTTATTTATTTTTATGTTTCTTGCTATTGACATACGTATAAAAATATAATCTGACAGCCTCCCGTAATTCACATTTTGTCTGGTGCTGCAGTCATACACATAGCGAATACGTGATACAATAAACTGTGTCATTGCAGTAAATCTCGTAATTCTCATATTAAGGAATTTAAATAATACACAGTAAAAAATATTGTGTTAAAATCAACACAATCTATATGTTTAAAATAGTCAACACAAATCTTATGCTGATTTTTCACAGAAAGCACTAATGTCAAGTTTACACTTAAAAAATAATGTTGATTTTATTTAAAATTTTCCACAAATTTTTGTGTCACTGTTGATAGAGTTTTAATATAAACTTTGTGTTAATTAATAAACAATCTTGTTTCATACAACAAACTACGATATATAATTAAATATACTTGTCACATAATATTCCATTAAATGACATAGTGAAATATGATTATTCAACACTGTAGAATGAATAATAATTAACACAAAAATTTTAACAATAACTGTTTGTAACACAACTGCATAATATTTTTTACTCTGGTTTTTACGCATATATTTCATAGATAAATATATTATATTATTAAAAAAATGAGTGAGATCGGTCTAATAGTTTAAGGATAACAGCTATTTGAAAATTACAAAAAATTACAAAAAAAAAAAAAAAATGTATTTTCGCTGATCCGGCAGAAATTAATTTAATGAAATATATGATAAAGCTCGTCGATGAAGATTTTTCGAGTAATATCTTAACCGGACTATAAAAAAATGTTAGTTCGAAGATTATAAAGTAGTCAAGAAATTTACCTTTTTTGCCAGGAACTATCGATTTGAAATTTTAATACTTGAATTATTGTACATGAATTGAAAATATTTATTAATTAATATTTATAGATCATTTTCCACGGTACTGATCGTAAATCTTTGCACAAGTATTTATCTCCAAAATGTTTACCTGAGTGCTATGGTGGAACTCTTTCAATTCCAAGAGTTACAGGGGCACAATGGCTTGAATTACTATTACTGTGTGATCAAGAATATGAAGGTAAAAATAATTAAAATTCTGCAAAATTTAATAATTATTAGACATCAATATGGCAAAAATTGGAATAATAATTTAAAGATATTAATAGAAAAAAATTCACATTAACAATTTTGAAAATTAAAAATAACAAAGTTATTATTTTTCGTCTAAGCTAAATTGATTTACTTACATTGTATCTGACTAACAATAAAACTAGTTCTTATAATCCATGCTTAAAGAATATCTATGATTGGATAATAGAAAGATATCTAATCGTTCGTGAATAGTGACGTCTTATGCTAATAAAATATATTTTTTCAACACATACATGGTCTTTGCGTTTACTCGTGCTTAAAACTAAATCCTCGATAACCGTTTAACGAATGGTGAAAAATAATTAATAAAAAAGCAATAGAGATTCTTATAATTTTAAGCAACGTCATATAATTACTCATAATATGACTCTATTTTCAGTCTCTTAGGAAATACGTGTATAGGATTCTTTGTTATTACCATTGCAGTGGTAACGGTACCAAATGTTTTTGACATGAGGTTTATTAATAAAACAGAAACGAATCCCCAAGTCTCGTTACATACCAAATTTTATGTATTTTTCATAAAATAATTAAAATCAACCCGGGTAAAAATTTTTTCATGAAATTTCATAAAATTTTATAAAATTTCATGAAATTTTATGCTGAAAATGGTCTGATGAAATTTCATCCAAATTCATGAAATTTTATGAAATTTCATAAAATTTTATGAAAGTTTATAAAATTTTATGAAAATTTATAAAATTTTTTCAAAATTTCATGAAATCTCATAAAATTCTACAGTCACCATTAATTTTAAAAAAAAATATTAGATTTTGAAAAAAAAATTGCAATTAGATCTTACACATTGATCTAATGGATAAAGGCATTACTGAGACAGACTAATTATATTTTTTATTGACGAAAAAACCCTGACGACTGCTGGGCTCGAACCTACGTCCTTTCGATTTGAAGTCTTTGCTGCTATACACTGCGCCAAGCCACGTACGTGATCGCGAATGAATAGATAGTATATTTATCAAGATATGGAGTTTTAAACTTTCATACGAAATTTGATAGAATTTTATAAGATTTTATATAATTTTGGAGGAACTGATAATTTCATAACGAGGTATATAACATACCGCGTTACAGATGCCATAAGAGCGTATAAAATTTTTTTTTTCAGGAATAGACGTAATTATATTTTAAAAGTGTAACAGACAAAAAAATTTGTTTACAAAAACCAAATTTTTTTTATACGCCTTTATGGCTCCCGGCGTTAGGCCGGGAATAAAAAGATTATTTTTCGGAAATCAACGTAATAATGTTCTAAAATAAATGCTAACAAAAAAAAATTTTTTTAACATTTCATTTTTTTTTATACTTGAAAAAGAATTTATTTTTTTTTTCAAAATTAAAATTTTTATTAAACTAACGAAAAAAATTTTCCTAAGTTCGAACGTTTTTTATCATTCTTATACTTTTAGGTCACAATCACGATGGTTCCGGGCACTAAATTTTTTTCGTCTCTATTATACTTATAGAACATAATTACGTCAATTTCCGAAAAAAAAATTTTCATACGCCCTTATGGCTTATCTGTGGTATATTTTGCAGGTATATGCCCTTATGGCATCTGTAACGCGATGTAGTAACACGGGAAAAAATATTTTCATGAAATTTTATGAAATTGTACTATTAAAATTTTATAAAATCTGAAAAAACTATATAAAATTTTATAAGAATGTATAAAATTTAAAAAAATTTCATGAGATTGTTAATGGGAACCCTAAGATAATTTTCATAATATTTTATGAAATTTGATAAAGTTTTGTAAAATTTCATAAAATTTTGTAAAAAGAGATAAAATTTCAGAAAAATTCAAGTTTTACATAATGTTTATCAAGATTCCAAAAAGCTATTGGTATGAACTTTCATCAATTTTTTTAAAATTTTATGAAATCTTATAATTGTATGAAATTTTATAAAATTATATAAAATATCATAAAAATTTTACATATTTACTACCAAGATCTGAAGAAGTATTGTAAATATTTTTTTTTTATTTCTAAAATTTCTTGAAATTACATGAAATTTCATAAAATTATGTAGTTTTATTGAACTATAAAATTGTAAAAATATTTTTAAAAATTAAGTAGAAACCAAGAGATAATATTTATAAAATTTTACATAATTTAATGAAATTTTGTAACATTTCGTGTAAGGCCAAAACTTCAATTATGTTAAATTACACGAAATTTTATAGAATTTTATAATATTTCATAAGACTTCATATAATTTCATCAAATTTTATAAAAATATATAAAATTTAATACCACTGTCCTTGGAATCTTCTTAACAATTGTGTAAAATTTTATAAATTTTGTAAATCTTTATGAAGTTTTACAAAAATTTATGAAATTATGCAAAACTTTATGAAATTTTACAAAAACAAAGTTTTGGCCTTTCACGAAATTTCACAAAATTTTATGAAATTTCACAAAATTATATGAAATGTTGCAAAATTTTATGAACTTTCATAGAATTATCTCATGGTTTCTGATAAAATTTCATAAGTTTTTTCAAAAATTTTATAAACTTTTATAAAATTTTGTAAAATTTCACAAAAATATAGAAAATTTCATACCAATAACTTCTTGGGACCTCAATAGCAATTATAAAAACTTTATGAATTTCCATCAAATTAAATAGAATTTTATAAAATTGAATAGGGTAGAAGTACCATTTGTGGCCACTGCTCTATTTTTGGACATCTAATACTTTATTTTAATTAATGAAAAAATATTAGAAAACAATTACATTGTAATAGTGTGATAAAAGTACCATCGAACACATTTAAACAATAAATTATCTCATTGCGTATTTTACAAATTATTTTATTTAAAATTTCTAAGTGGCCAAAACTGGCTCTAAATTGGCCAAAAACGGTACTTCTACCCTATAATTGCATAAAATTTTATGAAACTTTATAAAATTTCACAGAATTTCATCAAATTTCATTAGTATAATTTCATAACATTTGTTAAAATTTTGTGAAATTTTATCAAATTTTATAAAACTTCATGATATTTCATAAAATTTTATGAAAAAATTTTTTCCCGGGAAGTGTTAAAATTGAAATTAAAAGTAAACTTAGTGAAATTATATCACGATAAAACGCAAAACCTAGATATGTGTTGAATAAAATAATATATGCAACACATAAGCTAAATTATTATCCATCAATCACTCATCTTTTGTGCAAACTTAAACACTCGATTATACTCTTACATGTGCACCTATAAATTGTTTTATAGTATATTGCGTGACAAGAAATGAAACACGATGATTTCAGGTGAGACGAAGTTGACTGCACGTGCCATGCATGATATTTTTCATATTACTTGCATTAATACTGGGAATTTTAATAGCTATAGCCAGTCGAAACAGGCTAATTTCTGATCAGTAACGCAGCAAACAAATAATTTTACATTTTGAATCTACAAATTTAAGTAATTTAACAAGGAAAGCAACGGCTTTCTATTAAATTTAACAATTTTTTTTATTGCACGGAAAAAAATTTACTGTTGCTGCAACAGGAGGCAGCTGTGTTGCAGCAACAGGATTTTCCTGCGGCTGCAACAGGAGACAGCCCCGTTGCAGCAGCAGGAAAGAATCCTGTTGCAGCTTTATGATTTTCCTGCAGCTGCAATGAATCGAGCATGTTGCATCAATGTGGTAAAATACTATTGCAACAACAGTATTAATCCGGTTGCTGCAACATGGATGCCTCCTGTTGCAGCTACAGTAAATTTTTTTCCGTGTGAAGCTCATATTTTTTTTTTTTTTCTTCAAAAACAAATGTCAGTTTGGTTGGTTATTAGAATGAGCTAAATATTTAGAGGCTTATAATGAAAATGTGTGATTTTGATAGAGATGAATTCAAGCCAGGAACTAATTTAGCTGACAGAAACTTATGTTTTTTCCCTAGGGAACAAATTAAACAGTTTTTAGCCGTTAAATCACCTTGGTCTAAAATTGGCTTGTTTCAACTGATAAAACAGGCATTGAAACTCACCGTTTTATTGTCAATGATATGAAAAAAACATTACACTTCACAAATAATGATTCATTTAGCCTACTTGTTGCGTAAATAACTAGTATACGTCCAGTACAAATGCATAGATGCTCACAAGTATATAGCTTCGCACTTAGCGCCTTATACTCATTTGCACTAGATGTATAATATACTATAATTGACTGAAGTTTTCAGATTAAATTAATAACGGACTAAAAAATAATCTCGTTATTTAATTTTGCATGAATATTTCTCATGCTTGAAGAATTATTAATTATTATTTTTTTTTTTTCAGCAATTAATTCATATGGCCTCAACAAGAATTAATGTAATCTCCTAAAAAATTTAAATTAAAGTAAAAAATTATGTGTAGATAACAGGCTTATGTTCCATAAATAAAATATAAGCCTGTCAATGATTAAAAATAATGTGAAATTATCAATGATCAAATATTTGTTTTGACCTAATATAAAAGTTTTTTGATACTTACTGTTTGTACAAGTAAAAAAAATGATATTAAAATTAGCTTTTAAAGATGAACAGTTAGAATTTTCGCTCTAAATCTTTAGTTTAAAAAATATTATACGTGATCTGTAAATTGATGTTTTTTAAAATTATTAAAAATTTATCTATGTTTCTTTATTACTCAAATTTATGATATTAAATCATGTGCAGGCACAATTTTGTTTTCAGACGCGAATGTCGAAGTTGTAGAATCAATTTAAGCTATTTAATTCTTATTGATAGTTTTTATAGTAATTTCCGTGTGTCATGTGGAAATGCACATTATGTAGAATGTATAATAAGGAACAATTAAGCGTTTAAATTATTATAACGTGAGTATAATGTGATTAAAGTATAAAAATTTTTGTTGTTGTTCGTAAATAGTTGCATCTGATTTTTTAAAAATTATTTTGATTTTGTAAAAATTTATGATTTCTATGTATGTAAGAGTCATCAATTATAACTAATATATTGCAAAACTCTCGCGAAATTTATATAAAGCGCAATTACTAACTTTTTTGAAAGTAATCTTAAACTCATTTAACAAGTCCTGAATTTCGAATATGGGAAGAGTAAAAAATGTACTTTGAATAGAATCAAATGAAATCGATATAAACTCCTCTAAGACAGTAATCATCATATCAGTACGAAGAAAATATATTATTAAGGGGTGTGTAGTCTTTTAAAAACTATGTTTTCATAATTTTGTTTGACTGGTATCCAATTAAACAAAATTATTTATTTTATGATGATTCTGTTTATAATAAGTCTCTTTTAAGTTTTTTAAGCCTACATGAACAGTAAAATCACTTTAAACCTTTAACTAAGTCAGTTAAATCAATCCTGAGAAAATATTGTACGGTTTTTACATTTTTTTTTTTTTTTTTTCATATATTCTGAAAACAATTTTGATAACAATTCGATTTCCAAAGATTTTAGTATATTAGTAGTAATTACCTATCCTAAAATTATATATGAAATGTAATGAGAGATTACAATTTTTTCTCAGCGTCCGTTATACACTCTTATATATGAGTGTTTGTGTGTGCTATGTTTACTTAAATTTAAAAAAAATTTGCTCAAAAGATTTTAAATTTATTAAATAAAAATTTATTACATAATTTGTGATGTTTTTTTTATAACAACCCTCGTCTGTTACATTGTTGATAGTACTATAAACTCTATATTACACCGTGAAAAAAATTGCAGAATAAACGCGAATTAAATCTGGAGTGGATTCAGAGTGAATGCAGAACAAATAATTTTTTATTTAATTAACCCCATCGGAGTGAAATTTAAAAGGGAGTTTATTTTGAATAAAACTTCGGACCGGAGCGGACACGAATTAAAATAAAATTCACAACATTCCGAAATCTACTTTATACGCAGAGTAATTTTTTTTTTTAACTCTGAAACTCCGAGTGAAACAATAAATGTGAATTAAAATAAAATCCATATTCACTCCGTTATTACTCCCGATTTTTTTAAGTGTAGTCTATTTACAACGATTTTTCGATTTAAAGAGTAACCTATCTTTGAAAGTTTTTTATAAGTCAATAATTTTAAGTTTACTTCTGCATTGGACTATAACTTAAGAATCTATGTTAAAACTTTGAGCCAACAAATTTTATTATTATTAAGTATATGTTTTCATGACTACCGAAAGACATGACCATAAAAATATAAAGAGATGATTCCTTAAATATGAAACCCCTAATGGATGTTTGAGATTGTGAAATTTTTAAATCTCTTATTATCTCTAGTATGCATGTAAAGGGTTAAATATTGTTGGTATGAGAATTACTTTAAAAAATTAACTGATTTTACAACAGTATTACTTTTTCTGTGAATAACCAAGTTTAGCAGCATCTGAAAAATTGTTTATTCAATTTGCTTATTCAAATTTTCTATAATATAAAATTACAAAATATTATTACCTTCAAATTCTTTTTGAAAATGACAAAAATATTCCCAAACAACCTCACCAATTGGCTCTGAGGGTATTTTTAAATCTCCTCCATATTGCGTTGGTAAAGCGTTTCGATCAATCAGTTTCAGCAATGATTCTCTGTCTGTGCCATGAAAATGGATTCTTTTACGCAATTTTTCCTAAATTAATGAAAAAAAAAATATCCAATATTAAAATTAAAAATATTATCATGCTGTTCTAATGGATTGGCGTTCTATACGTAGAAACTTTCTTTAATTAAAATGATATGGTCTCATGTTCACATCGGACTATGTTGATCACATAACATCCCGTGTAAAAATAAACTCGTTCCAAAAATGTTTTAAAGAATTTCATAATAGCGAATTAACTTTGAGACAATTTTCAATTATGAGTTGATCATTTTCGGAACCTCAAAAAAATTCAGAGTAAAAAAAATTTTCAACCGTCTTTTCAAGGCAAGTTATTCGGAATTTTCTAAGTAAAAATAATTCAATTCAACAATTTTTTGTGGTTTGAAGAACATTAAAATAAAAAAGGCTTCAAAACCAATTATGGTCGGTTTTTGACGCTTATCAGAACTGTTCGAAAACGAGGCCAGGAAGTTGAAAATTTCTTTTACTATTGATTTTTTTTTTATAATCCAAAAACGATCAACTCAAAGTTTGAAATTAGAATTTTCTCAATTTTGGAATTTCATTGATATGAATCTTTTTTGGAACGAATTTTTTTCACGGGAAATTAAAATAAAACTATTAAAAGATTACTATAGCCATAGTTAAATCAACCATGGTTATATCACAAATTATATGCTATTTTCATACACAAAGAAAAAGGATACCTTGGCTTAAGAACTCATTTTTTGGCCAAAATTTTTTTTTTTTTTGTAATCCAGAAGGAAAGCCATAATTTTGTTGGTTTGAGAAAAAACTATCTTCATTTTAAAAAAATTTTTTGAACTAAGGAATTTATTTATTGAACTTACAAAATTTTGGCTTTTCTTTTGAATAGCAAAAAATGTTCTTGGATCAAAAGGTATATTTCTTTTTCTGTGTAGCAATTTATACTATAATAATACTGAGTATTCATTTCTAATTGGAATTTTGAACTTATTTGAATTTGCGTTTCGATGTTACCATGAAACTACAGCATTAGAAAAGAAAATTTTCCGAGTACTACACGATGAAGAAAATATTTTACCATAATAAAAGGCTTGAAAATAGCAAAAACCATGTTGAAAATAAAAGGTTGATTTACTATATGTACACCTTTTAAACGGACAGGAAGACATTTTTGGACCCATTCAAGTACTGCACTAGCGAAACTTGGCGTAAAGTATGTTACGTGAGTTAAAGATAATCCGGCCATGTCTAAAATGACACGAACTCCACCAACCTAGACAAATTAATGCTCAATATTTATATTCTACATTAATGAACTAATATTATCTACAAAACATTCCATTACCTGAGTTGTAGGTTCAACGATCGCAGCATCAAGAAGCAACATAACTCCTCGAAAAACTTGATCAAGTGAAATTTCTTTCGGTTTCCATTTATAACCACCTTCGATTAATACTAATCTACCACCTTCTTTATTACGAACGGGAAGTGGTGTGATTACCCCTGATAAAAATATTTGACGATCGCTAATCGGTGTTAAATTTTCACAATAACGAGGATATGTTAGTCGGAAACGATAAAAGCGTTTCATCTGTTAATAAATTAAATTTATTTTAATTAATTATTTGTAATATAAGACTGAAAAACAATAAAATAAATTTTATTCACGGTATCTTTTATTGTTTTATACTAAAATTAATATTTGTAAAGAGAAAAAAGTTGGTTTACTTTTAAATGTAGTTCGACTACATTTATCGGACCTCTTTTATCTCAAAATTTAATTTTAAGGTAGGGGAGGGTGAGGCAGAGAGGCCCCCCCTAAGCCGATTATTATTTTTTGCGGCTTTCAACCATCAGATCACGTTACTTTTGTCCTATTTCAAACAAATTTATGGACATTTTGCCGAAATTCTGAAAAAAAAATTTTTTTGGGCAGAGAGGCCCTCCTCCAAAAAATAATAAATTTTTTTTTTTTTTTAAATTGTTTTCATCATTAAGAATGCATTTCTTTCTCTTGACAACTATTTTTAGTATTATATTACTCGAAAAAAATTTTTTAAGGTGTAACAAATCGTTCCCCTCGTTTAGTTTAATTACTAATTGTTATTTAATAAAAAAAAACAACTCTATATTTCTTATTTGTCATTATTTTTAACCCAAAAAACGTGTTTTAATCCTTTCGCCGCTATTCTTATAGCTGTATGCAAAATTAGGTCGATTAGATTTTTCAACGAGTATTTATGTAATTTGATGCGAGGAAACCGATTTGGATAATTAAAAAGTTCTATACGGTGGTCCAGTTTTTTGTTATAAACAATTTAATTGTTTAAACTTAAATTACAAGAAAACTATAATTGATAGCTCTTAAATAATGATAAAATAAGCTTCCTTCTATCAAAATACACAAATAATGCTTGAATTATCTTTCGTCTATCTCTATTATTTATTAAGATATAGCTTCTTAAAAAATACTATTAATAACTTTTTGCCAGGTTCGTTTGGCTAAAAATTGCGCGCGCATCCACAGCGAGTGAAGCGCGCATGCGTCTAAATTCAAATGTCGTTTTCTCTGCTTGAATTTATTATTTTAATAAAAAGCCTTCGATTTGCTGACCTACTAATCGCACAACAAACTTTACGTTGGGTTGACTCCCCAACGTAAAGTCAAACTGAGTTCAAAACGATACTGAACCAGGAAGTGCTCCCCACAACCGGCCCTTCTCGAATGAGGGCTACCCACTAGCTGGGCGGAGCACCGAGATTCCGAACGATGACGACCTTTGCGAACAACGGACTACATTTAGGTGGACGGAGGAATTACGAGCCGATCTCTTGATGTGCTATCATAACAGTGAACCGGAGCGGAGAGGTTACATGGCTAGAATGCATGCTCTTTGGAGCGATATGCATCCTAACCACAGCCATTTTTCACAACAACATCTTCGTGACTATGCTTCTGATCTCCGGCGCACACGAAGATCACTGTTGACAAATAGACGACTATCTCATCGTCTGTCATTTCCAGCACAGCTACATCAAGAGAGACGCCGTTCTTCTGAAGACGCTGACAATGATTTTGAAAAACGACAAGTATGTATCACAAAGAAGATACATTACCTAAAACATCTACTTGACACGAAAAACCACGAACTATCTACTCGGATTCAGGAGGACTCTACTTTGCTCACCATCAATCAAGCTGTCTACTATGGTGCCTCCTCACTTTTATCTCCAGCAAGAAGGAATCTTTCTTCGCCTGAGGCTAAGATGAGAGGGCACATTGGGCAGCCAACACTGAAGATTGATGATCTCCGGAAACATGTCTCCCGCATTCAGTGTGTGATTGAGTATGTAAATGCTCGTAAAGCGTTTACACATAAGGTTCGCCATATTGCGGCTGGACTACGATACCAACATCACACACTGAATAAGGAGAATCTTCTTAACATCAAAGAAGATTCCCTTAACAGGTTGCGGGCTCTGGTGACTGCTAAAAAGTTACTAGAGAAAAAGTTGAAGCGGCTTACCGATAACTCTTTGTTCCGATTGTCCTTTACGCTTTCTAACACCTAAGACATCTATTTCTGGCGATCTCCCATCCATCGAGCGAGTAGAAGCTTTCTGTTCCGAGATGTATGGTGATCAACCGAACCTGAATCGTGACACTCCAGCTCTCAACGACTTCGAAGCATCCTGTCGACAACACCGCAACGACAATGCTGATGAACAGAGCCCTGAAGTCAGCGTGGAAGAAGTTCGTTTAGCTCTGAATGATGGTAAGAACTGGGCTGCTCCGGGTCAAGATGGCATTAACTTATTTTGGTGGAAGAAACTAACTTCTACCCATAGCCATCTGGCCCGGATTTTTACAGCGTTTATCAGAGGCGAAGAACCAATTCCATGTTGGCTTGTAGAAGGGCGAACCGTGTTCATCCCTAAGAAAGGTGACTTGTCTGACCCAAAGAACTACCAGCCTATCACTTTTTACTAAAATCTTAAACAATCGCATTCTAGAAGTGATAGATCCTGTATGGCAGCAGATATACGAACAACATGGCAGTAAAAGGGGCCTGTCAGGTTGCAAAGAGAATCTTTTAGTAGATCGTTGTGTCATTCAAGACGCGATCTACTATCAGCGCAACCTGTCAATGGCCTGGATTGACTACCGCAAGGCATTTGACTCAATATCTCATGAGCTTATTAAATAGGAGGAAAGAAATATTAAAAACTGTAATTTTTTAATTTTTAACTTACCGCTAAGAAAATCGAAGATTTTCAAAAATTTCGGGAAGTTATTGTTTTCACCCCAATTCGCAAAAATCGAGACTCCAACAGATGTCGACGTTTTAAGGTTCTAGGAAGCTATTTTGACTGAATCCCAGGTGATGTCCGAGTGTATGTATGTATGTACGTACGTACGTACGTACGTATGTAAATATTCTGTAACTTTTGAACGGATAAACCGATTTTGATCTTCCAGGTGTCATTCGACGCGGCTTGTTAATTACTATAAGCACTGAAAATTTGAGCTTAATCGGTAGGGTACGTTGGGAGATATTTCAAAAATAAAAATTTTTTAAAAATGTTTTTTTTGAATAACTTTTAATTCACTCGATGGATCGATTCCAAAATATAATCAGCTCTAAAACTTTATAAGTCGCGTCAAATGCCACCTTAACCATCAATATCGGTTCATTCGTTCAAGAGAAACCGTGAACGAAAGAATTAAAAAAAAAAATTTTTCTTAGTTTTTTTGAAATTTCTCAAAAACGACTCTTTAAATCAATTTTAAAATTTGATCAGCTCTAGAACTCAATAAAACGCGTCGATTGCCACCTCAACCGCTGCAATCGATGAATTCGAGAGATATCGTTGTGAGAAAAAATGGTAAAAAACGTTATTTTTCAAAACAAAGGCATACAAAAGTATTTTCGAGCTCGAAGAGCTTGAAAATGTATTCTCAATAATCTGTCAAATTTCACTTAGAAATATTTATTGTTTATCATTAAAGTTTTTTAAAATTAATTAACCCAAAATAAATTAAATAAAATTGCGAGCAAATAAAACACTAAATAGAAAAAAAAAATAATAATAATAGTAGAGATGAGTTCTGAAGAGGTATATGAAAGTGATAGTGACAATTCAGAGGTGGAAGATAACACAGATTTCGATGCTGAAGCAAAACTGATAAGAGATAATTTACTCCCTGAAAAATCAGTTGCACGTTACAATTCATTTTATGATGAATTTACAACTTGGCAAAAAAATAAAAAAACAGAATCATTTGATGAAAATGTATTTTTAGTTTTTTTTTAAAGAGCTATGAGTGTCAATGAAGCCGTCAACTTTATGGAGTCGTTGGTCCATGCTCAAAACTACGGTAGCTCTCAGACACAATGTTAATATTGATGATTATCATAACTTAAAAAGTTTTATTAAAATTAAGGCCAAAGAATATAAACCAAAAAAAACTAGAATATTAACATTGTGTCAGATAAAAAAATTCCTGGATGAGTGTGATGATTTGATTTATCTCGCATCAAAAGTAAGTAATATTTACAATTATTTCTACATTATAAAATTATAT
This sequence comes from Microplitis deprimator, assembly GCA_964016945.1. Lineage (NCBI taxonomy): Eukaryota > Metazoa > Arthropoda > Insecta > Hymenoptera > Braconidae > Microplitis > Microplitis deprimator. The sequence goes on along the minus strand of OZ024714.1, from coordinate 7,477,612 downwards.
TTATAGATTTACAAAAGATATATTCACGTACAAAATTCATATGTACAATATAATAAAATAAAATAAATAAACATAATGGAATATATATTTATGGATATTCCAGGTTATTCTAATTTTCGGAGTTTGTGAAGCATTGAGAACAATTGAATTTTGTGACATCAATGTTCAAGACGTTGAAGACACGGGATCTCTTTTTGTTGTAACAATAAAAGACACAAAAAATTGTTACCCTCGTAATTTTGTTATTGGAAGAGAATATTACAATATAATTAAAAAATATATATTATTAAGGCCGAATGACATTGAGGAAAAAAGATTTTTTATCAGTTACCAAAGAAGGAAGTGTACGCGACAAGTTATAGGTAAAAATAAATTTTCTGAAGTGCCAAAAATAATTGCCATTTGTTTAAACTTAGAAGAACCTGAAAAATATACTGGTCACTGCTTTCGTCGCTCATCAGCAACTTTATTGGCTAAGTCTGGTGCAAAGTTGACTGAAACAAAACAACATGGAGGGTGGAAATCAAGCAGTGTTGCAGAGGGCTATATTGAGCATTCGTTGAATAACATAAAAAAAATTTTTGAAAAAATAATTACATCTGATCTCTCATCAACTTCCAAATACGATCAACCGGTAACTTCAACATTAGATCCACCATCGACTCCAAAATTCGATATCCCTTCGACTTCAACTTCCGATCAACCACCCGGGAAAAAATGATTTTGCCTAATTATATATAATTATACATAATCACTTACATATGATCAGATCCAAAAATTGGCCAGATCTGATTATATATAATCATGCATGAACGAATATAGTAATTTTTAGAATCTCATTTAGAATATTTGTAAATTATTAATTAAGTAATTTTATTAGGATTTATTGTTTTCATCAATATAAATATCGGTTAAATTTAAATAAAAAAAAAAAAATCACTATCCGTTCACTACTATTTTAATACGAGGTCACCCGTCCAATTTATGTCTTACGTCGATGCTGCTTAACTTTGGTTATCGCTGAATTGCAGTTTGATCCTCTAGTCTGTTACACACTTATAATTAATAAACGTTTATGGCATTACTTAACTCAAATAATCAAATTGATACATCCTACGTAAATAATGCACCTAATGATGAATTTGATTTTGTACATAAATTACATCAGAATTCATTAGATACATATAATCAAATCTATTTATCTATAAACTTATAAACATTCGTATATAAATCTATATCGATTTATACTTTTAAATTGCTGTCGAAACCTTTGAACATTTTTTAAGTATTGGGGATTTAAGTTTGATTGATAGTTGACAAAATAAAAGTTTAATAACATTGATATTAAATAATTATCATACTAATATATATATATATATATATATATATATATATATATATATATAGGACCTATATACATAATTAAATATTTATAGGTTTCATATCAATTAAGTCTGAACAGATCTAATCATACATAGACATATATAACTACATAAAAGTTTATATCAGTCATGTCTGATCAGATCCAATCATATATAAACTTATGCACGACTATACATGAATTTATATTAGCCATGCCTGATCAGACCTAATTATGTATAGACCTATATCTGATTATATATGGGTTTATATCATTCAGATCTGATCAGATCTAGTCATGTATTCTCATGTATAATTATATATAAGCCTATATATGATAATACATAGGCAGATATAATTCAGGTCTGATCAGATCTAATTATATATAGACCTATATATAGCTTTATACATAGTTCGAGACATAATATATTGTTCAGACATGATAAGATCAAATTATATATAACGTCATGCATAAATATATATGGAGGTAGATATGATTATATATAATCATACATAATTATATATAATTAGGCAAAATCATTTTTTCCCGGGCATCGATTTCAACATTGGCTTTAATAAAAAATGAAAATGCAAACCTATTACTTCCTGAATCTAATGAGAATTTAAATATATTGCGAACCAATTCTAATAACCCTATGAAGTCAACTGAGGGTTCCACAAAAATAAATCCAAGTAGAAAACCACTTCAACAAATTCAAAATTTATTCTCTGAAAATAAAATACCCATACGTACAACAATAACAGGTACTAAGAAACGTAAAAATGAGAATGAAATAAGAAATGATAATATTTACTCAGTCACTCTTCGCTCCGGATCGATAACATTTAAGAAGTGCAAAATACAAAATTTAACAATTAATAATCTTTACAACAATGATGATAAAAATAATTCTTAAATTTAATAATAAATACCTAAATATATAAATATATTACTTGTTAATAGTTAAGTGCGTTGAATAATTTTTTATAATATTATCCATTATCAATTAATAATGATGAACTTATTAATTATCTATGTTAATTATTTATATTCTATTCTATAAATGTTAATTCTAAAAAAAAAATGTTCTATTTCTTTTAAAATTTATACTCTACTACCACAAAAAATGAACCTATTATTATTTAAATCCTAAGACATCACTTATAACAATTCAATTAATAAATGATGATATTTCACATATTAATTACAACATTCATGTTTGTAAATATTAGTAGTTACGATTTCTTAAAAGCTATACAAAAAAAATTTTGAAGTGAGGCTCCGTCTCCCAACCCCGACCAGGGAGTTTGTCTCTGGATCCCATGTTCGACGTTTTTTCTATTTGTTTAAGCAGTCTTTATTTTTAAGAAAAAATTGACTATATAATTTCACGTAACCTTCAATAATAATATTGATTTTATTTTTATAAATTGTAACCGAACTTTCGATGTGACAAAAAATGGTATACACACCACAGGAGGATAGTAGGACATCACAACCTGCGTAATTGTCACCCTCGCCTTCGGGCTTTCCTCCTTGGGCGCGTAATATACTATTTCTTTGTTCAAGATTTGAAATCCAACGAATTTTTTTACTTCCCTATTCCCGATTTCCGTTCCATATCCTCAAAAGTTTCTTGGCTCAAGATAAATTTCAAGCCAAATAATTTTTTTTTAGTCAAATCCGTTTGAATCATACCAAGTCCTTTAAAGATGATAGAAATTCACTTATTATTTTCCAATTCAAAAGGGTTAAGTAGCATTCGATCCGACAAATTCTTTCGAATCGTTTTAAATCTACTGGTTGAACTGAAAACCGATACTATTTCCGCATTAAATTTAATTTAAAATGACTCAAGAGTTCAAATCATTTCAAATAATTTTAAATCACCCGAGGGTCCAGAAATTGCCATAGTATTTTTTAATTCAATTTAATTTAAAATGAATCGGGAGTTTGAATTATTTTAAATAATTTTCAACAAGCCGTGGAACCAGAAATAGAATATTATTTCTCAATTCAATTTAATTTAAAATGATTCGAGAGTTTAAATCATTTTAAATAATTTTGAATCAACTGAGGAAGCAGGAATTGCGATGTTATTTCTTAATTCATTTTAATTTGAAATGATTCGAGAGTTTGAATTATTTCAAATAATTATAAATCAGCCGAGGAACCAGAGATAGAATATTATTTTTCAATTCAATTCAATTTAAAATGATTTGAGTTTGAATTGTTTCAAATAATTTTCAATCAGCCGAGGAACCAGAAATTGTGATATTATTTCTTAATTCAATTTAATTTGAAATGATTGGAGAGTTTGAATTGTTTCAAATAATTTTCAATCAGCTGAAGAACCAGAAATTGTGATATTATATCTTAATTCATTTTAATTTAAAATGATTCGAGAGTTCGAATTATTTTAAATAATTTTAAATCATAAAATAATATTTCGTTATTTTTAAATTCAATATGATTTACAATGATTCGTTCGAAAATTTATGCTCGAAAGCAAAATAATTCAGTCAATTTGGAATGATTCAAAATAATTAAGAGTTACGTAATCTCAAATCATTCCAAATTAGATTTCTTAATCAGGGTTAGGCCAATAGATTACATTGTCGTTAAAATAAAAAAATAAAAATTTCAATAAAACTGGTTATATGAGTTAAATAAAATTTTTTTTAATAAATTTGAAGTTCATGGGATTATAAGGTACGGAAATAGTATATTTGTGCTTAAAATCTTTTTTTTCCATAAAAAAAAAAAAAAAACTTTTTTTAAGCTTTTATTAGAGGGGGGGGATTTTTTTTTTTAGTTTTGGTAAAACCTTAATGGATTTGCTTAAGAAAGGACCAAATTAGGTTGACTTATAGATTAAAAGCCATAAAAAATAATTATTTATTTAATTATAATTAAATATTAATTTTACACGGAGAGAAGAGAATGGTAATAATTACCATTCTACATGGTAATCAGTCCTATTTTTTAAATAATCGGAATCATTACTATGTAGCATGGGAATGATTACCATTCTTCTGGTAATATTTACCATACTACATAGTAATCGTGCTACTGGTAAATATTATTTTGTATCATAGTAATCAAAGCCATGCTAGAATGGTACTGAGTCCCATGCTGAATAGCGTGAAAGCAGTTTCAATATTAAGTGTTGCTATATAGATATACATCCAATATAACCTGTACATATATTAATCTTAATTACTACTTATATCAATGAATATTGTTTTAATGAACATTATCAATCATACGAAATTCAAGTATTATTTGACAAAGTATCATTGTCTATTGTATTCTGATTTAAAATGTTATTCTACCACACGTATCGTCACTGCTACAGACGGAAAAATGTATTTTCCTAAGCGCTGGATTTAATATTTTTAATTTAGATAATTTTTAACTTCCTCTACATTAATAATTCACAATTAATTATTTTACTTACAATAAAATATTAATTAAATGGATTTTCAATAAATAATTAAATTATTATAATATTTTTCTAATAAAACTAACCCATATTAAAATACATGTATGTTAATGTTAATATTTAATATTTTATTTAAAAATTTTTTAAATCACTTAAAAACTTATTCATTATTAATTAAATAACCTAATTTTTTAATGATAAAACCTTATTTTAATATTAACCTTACTAACTTCAATTGAAAGCAGCTTCATCGAAATTGTAATTATTCCAATGTAGCATAGGAATGATTCCAATGTAGCATGGCTAGCGTTACCATTCAACATCGGACAAATTACTATGTCAAATAAATAATACGGCTAAAAAACTTGCGTTACCATGCTACATAGTAATAATTACAATGTTACATTGGAGAATATACCATTCACTTCTCTCCGTGTAAGGCCATAAGATATTCACTTGATTACAATTTTAGGGCTCTTATACAAAAGTGGTAAACTACTGGTGCTCAGTCAACTACTTGAGCATTCACCCTATTTTGTTGCGTATGTATATTTTCGTTTCTAACCCCGTTTACTCAAAGCTAGTATGTCAATCCGAGTCGTTAGTAATACGCGATTAAATTAGTATTGCTCGTACATTTATATATAAATATATAAGTGTACTAACAATATTTAAATCACGGATTAAGAATCTCGGATTGAAAAACTGGCCTTCAAAAATTGGCATCAACCTTAATAAAAATGAATAAGGGTCACCTCCGTTTTGTACTAAGCACGAGCTACCGAAAAGTTGAGGAGGTGCTGAAAATTTTCGAAAAATCTACCTGCCATTCTGGCTGCTAGATGGCATTTTTATTGTTCATATCGTTCCAAGCAACCAGATAAAATTAAAAAATGTTTCAAATTTATTCACCTCATTATATATATTTGAAATCCTTATTTGACATTTTTCTATTGTTATTTCTTATTACACATTTTTTTAAGCGCTACTTTTCTAATCACTATAAAGTAATAAAGAATAAATTTCTTACCAGTTCAAATGCGGGTTTTGCAACCCATTTACATGGCCTCAAAAATTTCGCAAAGAAATAATCATCATCCGGAACATGAAGTTCGAGTTCACCTTTAAAAATAATACAAAATGAATGAATATTTACTTGTAATACTTTTTCACTGATTTATTTTAAGAGAGTAATTAAAATTAAAAATAACTTTTATTATTTAACAATAAATCAAGTCTAGACAATGTAAAAAATCGGATGTGGATTCAGAGTAAAATTGTAATCTGAAGTCACTCCACGATTCCAAAACTCAAAATTCAGGAATTTAAAAAACAACTCCGCATAGCAAAAAATGCAATGATAAAAAATCTAATGAACAAACAAATCATCTTTTTATTCGAAATCGAAAATAGTAATATACATATTACTAACTAATTTGATTATATATTGTAAAATATTTGCGGAGTGAACACGGATTAAGTCGGAGAAGGTCGGAGAAAATACAAAGCAGATAATTTTTTTATTTCATCCTATTGGAGTCAAATTGATTCTTAAGGGCAGTTTATTTTAACTCAAAAGCTCCAGATCGAAGCAAATTAATCCAAAATCACTCTGCTGAGAAAAAGAATTTCTATTTACTCCATATGCTAGTGTTTTTTTTTTCAACTTGAGATCATACAGAAGCCTTAAAGGAACAGTGAGTTCATTTGAGAAAATTCGAAATATTTCGAAATTTCGTGTAGTAAAAAGAATTAAAAGGCTCAAATTCGAATTGAGAATTTTTAAACGACATAAAATTTAATTAATTATTAATCTTGTTGTCATAAAAATCTTGATTGTACAAAATTTACCTCATTCTCTCAATAAATTAGAATACATCTGACAGAAAAAAAAAACTATTCCAAGTTAATTATAACGCGAGTTTATATCAAAATTTTTTCAAATTTTATCTTAAATTCATACTTATATATTGAAACTAATATACAAATCATATGCAAATTTTTTAAACCCAAAAACATTTTTATGTTAAAAATTACGTCATACATTTCAATGCATACTAATGTATAGCTGTATTGAAATCATAATTTACAATAGCTGTTTTTAGATTTAAATACAAAAGTCCAAATACTTTTTGTTACTATTATATAAATAAAATATATTTTTCAGTCGCAAATAACATTTTTCCAATGAATGTAATTTAAATTTCAACATTATATTATAAAATTATGAAATAAACAATTTAAACGCAATAGTTTTCTTTATTTAATTATGTGGTTTGAATAAACACACACTCACGCACACACATTGACACTTTTTCATGTAAAAATAAATAGTGAATGTTACGTTAAAAAATTGTTGGGATAGATTCTTAATGTTGTCACAAATTATTACCACACTTACCTCTGCCTTTCCATTTTTTTTTTTTTTTTTTTTTTTTTTTATTACTGAAACAAATTTATATTTCAAATATGAGGATCAAAATTATTTATGAAATAAACTATTGAGACATAAAACTCTTTTTAATCAGTCTGAATTTTTTTAAATTAAAAAAAAATAATTTTTTTTACTTTTTATTTACCTTTTAATAATTCTCTCATATCTGCAAGTCCTTTTTGGACGACATCAACGGTTTCATTCAACTCATTTTTAGCCTTTTCAACCATTTCACTGCTGAGAGGATCAGGTTCGAGTACGAAATCTGCAGAGCCTATTTTTAAAGGTTCCAAAGTTTTAACTTTTTCCATTGTTGCTTCATGTCTTCCAACTGATTCAGGTGTTATGAAATTCATTTTAATGGTATGTTTATTAAAATTTTTATTTAAAAAAGATTTATCTAAAATAAACCAATTATTATCTTAAAAATTTTATTTACGAATTTATTTTTGTTAATTACACAGCCGCAGTAATTACGAAAATTTATTTTATAACTAATATTTACTTTCAACTCGTTCAATATTATATTTTTTCATTAAAAACAAATAAACCGTAATCGATCATGATTCATTGATATTATTAAATATTTAATACTAAATAGTAAGAAAAAAAATTAAATATCTTCACGTTAAAATAAAAAATTGCGCATGTCCAGTTATATGTGAGAACAACTGGAAAAGACTGTTGAAGAACTGCAAAGTCAGCGATAATATTACCGGTTGTGAAGAAGTATACTTCTCCTACTCCACTTTTACAAACCAAGTCGTTGGCTTTGATCATTTAACTTGACCCGTTATTGTACAATGCCGGGTCTCGGTCATCTCTTTGTTACATATATAGTACTTTATTACACATCCATGTAATTAAAAACATTCAAACACTTAACTTACAACAACTTAATAGAATTTTAAAAGAGGTCTAATGTCGATGGTACGTTCGACTTAATGTCAATTAATTCTGTTGAAATTGAAAATGTAACATTCTTTCATTGTATACACATTATTTGTAGCAAATAAAATTTTAATGAACTATTCTTTAATCAATTCAGCAATATATCATGTGTTATGCTCTGTTCTATTCAACCAATTCAAATAGTTTAAGCTTTTAAATTAAAAAAAATTATAACAGAGTATTTATTTGTAAAATTAAATAAAGAATAATAAATGTATAAATAAATTTTAGATGAAAAAATGTTTAATTTTTTATAAGTGTCAATTATATTTGAATTTTTTACCTCAAATTAAGATAATGATACTGCTTTTCCCAGTATTAAGCGGTATTAGAAAAAAAATGTTGGAAACTTCAAAAGTGCACACCCCAATCGCTCATTTTACTTTTAATTATTACTTTTATTTTATAATATTAATTAATTTTTTTTTTCATCATGAATTTTTATTCAACTTATAAATTATCAACTTGATTTTTTTATTTCTTATCTTCAGTTTAATATTTTGTTACGAACATTTTTTTTAAATATCCTGCCTTTTTGTCTTAGATGTCGTGCTTTTTTTTCAAACCTATACTGTGACGCTAGTGGTGCTGCCAGTAGATGATGGGGATAAAAAATGAAAATAAAAAAAAATAAAATAAAAAACGACAATAAAAATAGCAGTCAAATTTTTCGTAAACAATCAGTTTTACGTTTTCAATTAATTTCAATTAAACTAAAAAGAGTTAGTGATTTTTATAAGAGTTCTTGTAATAAACAATACAGAAATAATAAAAAAAAAATTAGGCTGATCAATTGTGTCTATCGATAGTTATCGTGTTTACGAAGTTTCATACGTAATAATTGACAGCACTGGGTTCTTGAGTTGGAATAATTTATCTTATACTAATAAAATAACAAATCGATTTAATATTAGGTTCAAATTGTTCCTTAATAAATTCTCTATATGATAGTCTACAATTCGACCTGTTTTGGTGCACCTATACATGAATATCTATATATTAGTCGATTCCAATTATTTTTAATCATTTCAAATTGTTTTGAATTATTCCAAATAATTTTTTTTCATCAGGGAGATCAAGGAGAGTTAATCAATAACCCGAATAGAGATGAGGATATCGAAATAGAGAATAATAGAAGAGATGAAAGTAGTGAAGAGGATAGAGAAACTGTTAATAGTAGAAATGAAAAGATGGAGGAAAATGAAAGAGAAGAAGTGGATGACGATACTGAAGTAACTGATAGAAACGCAGAGACTGATGAAAGTGAATAAGAAAATAACAGTGGAAATGAAACAGAAGATGATAATGATGAAGATCATCAGGGTTATGCAAGAAATATGGATTATGACTATGATCAATCGTTGTATCCTAACGCACCATTAACAGTTACTCATAGTATGTCCTTAATATTATCTCTGCTTGTACGTCACAACGTAATACAGTCTTATTTGGGAGATATCATAACTGTAATTAATTTACATTGCATTAATAACAATAATGGATTTAAAAATAGTTTATACAAATTTAAGAAATTCTTTTCACTATCTAAAAAGTGTAGTACACAAACAACTACAAACATTTTTATTATGCACTTTGACAAAAAAATTTAAATAATGAAAATGAAATCTGTATACAAGTCAATATATTGATTGTGAGTCAAGAAAAAAAGCCTATTTTATTGAAGACCAGGATTTTATGAATGTTCGCAGCATCGTTTTGATTTAGAAGATAATCATAATATTACTGATCTGTACGATGGTAGTGTCACGATTGGAGATCGTGATGGGCGTAGGTACGAGATTTCGTATAAAAATATTGAATAAAAGGGTACTTACATTGATCAAGGTCCAGTTCGTGTGCCCGGCTACCGTTAACCAAATGCTCAGTTTATTATATTTATATTTAAATTGCGCCTACACAATATTGTTGAAGACAATATTGATATTAACCCAAAATGGTTTCCAATTTATGATGTGACTGATTATTTTTCACAATCAAATGTCGAGCGGTAAACGTAAGATTGTGTACCCCCTACTGTGAACTATCGGTCTGAGCGGCTAGACAGGTAGTAAAATAAGAGATAAAGGAAGGTGAGCTGCCGAAAAGCCTCGTGAAGCTAGTATCTCGTTGTTAAAGTAAAATTGTCTGGGAAATAATGTTTTTCAATTGTTTTATGTTAACGAGTATTTATTTATTGAGGACTGAATATTTTCAAAATACAAAAGGGTTACAAATCACAATATATAAAATAGTAAATATGAAAGTAAATGTTTCATGCATATGTTTGACAATTTTTCGAAGTAAATTTAGAAAATATCAAATAATGGTTACAATGTTTTAAAACTTACCCTAAACAGGTTTTTGGTGAGGTGTCAGGACTGTCAGCAGTAACACAGGACACTTATTCACAACGCGTTCTCGCGGTTAATTAATATGATTCTAATTTATCGGTTTATTTATTTATTTAGTATGTTTTTGTTGTATCAATTTAAATGTTTATACGTTTCCAAATCTTCGTAGATCAAAATAATATGAATGTCTTCGCGCTTCTCGCGGTCAAATAGTTTCGAAATATTCAAATTCTTCGCGTCTTCGCGGTAAAATAAAATATAAATTTGTTTATAAAATCTTCGCGTATTTTCGCGGTAAAATATTCTTCAAAATCTTCGCATTTATCGCGGTAAAATATTCTTTGATTCTTCACGTTTCTCGTAGTATAATTCAATATTAAAATAAAATGAAATTAAATGGATTAAAAATAAGATGAAGATAATTAACGCTACCGGTGCTTCCGATTGATATTAATTCACGACTTACAACGATCAAGGTCCGGTTCGTATGCCCAGCTACCGTTGACCGAATGGTGAATTTAATAACGCTAATTATTCTCCTGAGACTAGTAGAAAATGATATACCGATTATTCGAGTGCTTACGACGATCAAAGTCCGGTTCGTACACCCAGCTACCGTTAACCGAATGCTCAATCGAGATATCAATCCTCTAGCCACGAACACCGTCAAGTGTCCGGAGTTCAGTATGGTTCAGAGTTTGATTCCCAAAAAAACTGATGAGCTAAAGTCCATGGTCTTTTTATATGGTCTTCACGTATGAAAAGTGGTGGTAACTTGTTTCCCATACAAGAAGACTCGGATTCGCCCGAAAGTTCTAGGCCCATGCACACGTGTGATCCCTGGGAAATAGATTTTGATTATTAAGTGGGCCGATGACCTGGCGCCACTCTGCCGCCAAGGAAACCATAAATTTGGTGGTTTCCATTAGCTTTGTTTAATGTCCAAGAATCACATACAGGTGCACACGAGTTGGGTGGTCTATAGTTTTAAGATGAAAAATCAAAGAAGAGATTACCGTTCTATGCTTATATTATTAAATGGGAACGGATACATAATTTTAAATGTACGTTAAGAGAAAATGACGAAGTTTAGAGAATAAGAGAAATCTATAATACACATGGTCCATCAGTACAATACGACTTAATTGTAAAGCGTTGACAACGCTCAGGTAGGTATATTTGTCCGGTACGACTGCTGGCGTCAATAAGTCGGCGTTATACATAAAAAGGTTTACGTACAAGAGGTCTTAGTGTGTACTTATTTCGGGAGGGAAAAAAATAAAATTTTTGAAAGTAGCAGCCGTGACAGTAGCCTGTACCAGGAGTTCATTTGGAATGGTTTTTTAGTGAACAGAAATAACGTTTCTATTTGGTACACCGATTGCATACCAGTCTATAAATCATCGCGAGTTAGTATGTGGCCAGTTTATTTATTTATAAATAAGTTGCCCTTTGCAGAGCGGACAAAACGCGAAAATTTATTACTAATTGGATTATGGTTTGGAGCTCAAAAACCCAATACCAATAATTATTTTTATAAATTTTTTTCACAATTTCAAAATTTATCTGATAGTATTATGGTAACTCTGGCAAATAATGAAATCATAGAAATTAAAGCGGTATTACTAATGGGCACTTGTGACCTTCCGGCCAACTGTCAGTTTTTTAATTTTACATACTACATGGGAGCTTATGGTTCTTCATCTTGCTTATGGCCTAGTGAAACCTACCATCTAACACCTGATAGCTACTCTCATACTCATGTTTATCGGTATACTCAGAATCCCACGATGCGTACATCACGAGAATGTGTTGAATTTTCAAGAATTGCTTTAATCAATGATTTTCCATATATAGGTGTCAAAGGACCCTGTGTCTTATCTAAACTAATGCCTGACTTCATCGTTGAAACTGCTATTGATCAAATGCATTGTGTTTTTGGTGGTGTAGTAAAAAAATCTATTGTCATTATGGTTTGATTCAACAAACAGAAATGAACGATACTCATTGGTTGACGGGGCACATATTATTAATAATCGGTTAGGTGCTATTTAACCATCTAGTTTTGTTCACCGTATGCCTCGATCGACTTGCATTCGAAGATCTTTTGCATTGGAAAGCATTCGAGCTTGAAAAAAAATTTTTTTTTATTACGCCTTACCAGTCCTTAACAGAGTCATACAGCAAGAGTATTTAGCACATTCTTTTATTATTGATTGCTGGAATTTCGCTATTAAATGCTGACTCAATAACGAATGCAAATTTAGATATAGTGTCTAATACTTTACATAAATTTGTACATGAGTTTGAAGTTATATATGGTTTGAAAAACTGTTTTATTAATCTTCATCTTATTATACATATTTCTAAATGCGTGCGTGCCCTTGGGCCATTATGGGTAAATGACTATTTTCAAAATGAAGATTCAAATGATCAATATTTATATGTAACTAATGGAACTCGACACATTGACTCTCAAATAGTAAGTTCACAGAATCGGCGGATAAAAGCTCAAGGACTTTTTGACCAGTTACCGGAAGGAGATATTAAAGATTTTTGTACCAACCGAAAACATAACAAAATTTGTGAACGATTACAAGAAAGCTGTTATACTGTAGGTACTTACAAAATATATGATCACGAGTATATAGTACCAAATAAATGTTCAACGAGCTGTGAAAAATTTTTTGCCAGCTCAAAAAATTCAAGAGTATTTACGGTTATTAAAAAATAGTAAGCCCTATATCTCTGTATATACTATAATATACTCGAGCACTGCAAACTTCTTCATATTATAGTAGGGGAGCCCACGAGGCTAAATGGGGATTTACTCGAGCGTCGTAGAGACCTATTGGGATGCAAAGCTTAGATGATAAGAAGAAAAAAATGTTATATGATATATACCTTTACATCGGTGGGGGAAGCGGCTATAGATTTTTAAATATGTAAAAAAAAACTGTTGCATGGACATCCTCGAGCGCGTCAGATATTGATAGCATCAATGCCCTACGTATTTTTAATAATGTACGTATGTTAATCTGATCGTTTACATGATGCGGGTGGTTGTATTTAAGGGTTGAAAATGAAAAAAAAAAAAATTTAATCGAGCGCGTCAGATTTTCTAAGGAAGTGTTAAGTGCACCAAAAAAAAGCTCTCATTCACTAATCTGACGATTTCGATGGGACGCAAACTCGCGGCCATTTTCATAATGTGCAAAAAAAATTCGCCATTTTGAAATACTCAAGCGCGTCAGATTAAGATATATATGGTTCATCTTTATGTTCTAAACGTACTGTCTCATAATCTGACGATTATCTAGAGGGATTCGCCTGATCTGACTAAAAAAAATTAGAAAAACGGTTCACCTTAAAGGCCATCCCTGCAACTTCCCGCTAATTCCATTCCTGGGCGCTTAAAATTGTACTTATGACATTTTTGAGCTTAAAATATAATTTATGTGATATTTTGAGCTCGCTGAGTTCAAAGAAATAATATTTCTATGCATTTGAGCTCTCCTAGCTCGAAAGTCTGATAGAAGTTTCATAGAACACTATTTTTGGAATTCTCAAACCGCAATAACTTTTGAATGGATCAACCAATTTTTACGCGGTTGGCGCAATTCGACGCAGTTTCATCATCCTCATAAGTAATTTTGCAATTTTAATTGATCGAACCACAAATTTCGGAGTAATTCCGAAAAAACACTTTTTCGGGTTTCTTTCGTTCACGATATCTCTCGAACGAATCAACCGCTTTTGACCAGCTTGGTGGCGATCGACGTGGTTTTTCAAGCTCAAAGGCGGATTAGTTTTTGAAGTTGATCGATAAATCCGGTTAAAAGTTATTCCAAAAAAACCACTTTCAAAAAAAATTTTTATCTTATTTTTTTTGAGATTTTTCAAAATTTCTCAAAATCTATCGGTCCGAATCGGTTCAAATTCACAGGAAATCTAATTTTGAGGGAAATATTTAGAACGCCGTTAAGTAGATTCCGATCGGTTTAGTCGTTCAAAAGTTATAAGCGAGTCACACACACACACACACACACACACACACACACACACACACACACACACACACACACACACACACACACACACACACACACACACACACACACATACATACATACAGACATAGTGTCAACATCACGGAGGTAGTCAGGGAAGCTTCCTATGACCTTAAAACGTCAAGATCTGATGAAAACTCGATTTTCGCAAAACGGGGTAAAACCAATGACTTCCCGAATTGTTAAAAATTTTTAATTTTTCTTAGCTGCACGCATTTAACTTTATCGACGAATTTTTGTTATTTCGGCTTGCGGAAATCGTCAGATTATATATTTTTCATTATTCTTGAATTATTTCCTTCAAAATAAAAAAAAATTTAGCTACGCTCGAGAATGTCGAGATGACGTTTTTTTTTTACTTTGCTGCCCTCCCCTTTTTTTACGTCACTCTCAAATTGTCAGATTAGTGGAATATACAATTTTTAGGATGTGATTAACTCACCCTACCTTAATCTGACGCGCTCGAGAATTTCTGATGGTCAATTTTTTTTTACTAATCTGATCCTGTATCCTTCACGGGCGGCCTTATATATGGGCCTCATGTTTTGTGGAGGTACTTAACCTGGTACAAGGTATCCTGTATATTAATCTGCCGCGCTTTAGTAAATACCGAAATCCCCGCTTGGGCTCCACATACTATTATACTTTATACCGAGATCATACTGGATATCATCTCGATTCAATACTATGCTTTGTAAAATTAAGTTATTGTCAATGTATAAATCATCCTGACTAGAAATTTCAGTTCATTTTTTATTAACTCCGGATCAGGTATGCCGCATAAGGCTCGCATCACAAAAATAACGCACTTCCGAACCTCTGCATAATTAGGAAAGCCGAATTCGGCACAAATTCAGAAACCGAAGTCGCCCCGAAAAACCGTAATCTGTGAAAAATTATTATACATAGAAATTGGCAATATATGGTCATGTATGACTGTAATAATATAATTTTGTTTTACTAAACTAAAAAAAAAATTTTTTTTTTTTCATCGTTTAAAATTATTTTTGCAGAGCAGCTTATCATCAAATGTTCTAATTTAATGTTACTTTAATTTCCAATCAAATAAGAAATTTTTAATTCAAAGAAAAACGCGAAACTTATTAACGACCGCTGTTGTGGGATTCGAACCCAGGATCCTACGCACGAAAGACCGACGCTTTTACTACTACGCTGCTCTACCGATTGTGGCTCCTAAGTTTAGTTATGGTATTAAAAGGTAACTGTTCAGAATCGCGGCTCCACCTGCTTTTTAGAAGCAAAAGACCAAAAATCGAGCAATGGCTATGAAATCAATTTTAACCGCAAGCATTTGTCGGCGGATTGAAATTACATTTGCTTAATTAGGTGTTTATTAAGCGTCAATAAGGTATAAGTGTATACCAGAAGTGTAAAAATGCTCAAATTTTGGGTTTTTCTTCGAAATTTTTCAGTTCCTTGCTGCACTGCACTACTTGACGTATTTTTCATTTTATTCTATGTATTAAATCTTAAGTCAACCACCAAAAGTTAAGGTATTATGTCTATTTGCCATAATGTTTGTAGTTTGGTCCTAAGTACGTTAACGGACTCGTCAGTAAGGCTATGTTAACGCACTCTTTCCTTAGACTACATCTCTTACTAGTACGTGCCGGCGTAAAACAGTGTTGTGGGCTTCAGCCAGACACTATACTAGCAAAGGGAGGCGGATACCGTCCAAACTACTTGCAACAAAATGTTAGGTGGGCTGTTGTACACCGTAAAAGTATTGAAATAACGCAAAATATGCTGATTTTCCACTATTTCAAGACTGTAAAAATTTTAACCCTTAGTTAGACCTTTTCTGTCGCCACCGTCCTTCTTACGGTATTATATAAAATTACTTATATGTATTAGAAAATATTTATTTTTGAAAATTTGCATGATTTTATGTTATTTTTATCAATTTTGCATACTTCAATTGCAAGGTTCAGATAGATATATAGTGTTAAAGACAAAAACTCGTACAGAAAATTTAATCTACCGTGTCGCTGAACACGTGGAAAAAATTTAATTCTAGATATTTGATGTGCAAGCACTTGGAATTTTGAAAAATGTGTGGAATCCCGAATCTGGACAATTACCTATTAAAATATTATTCGGTACCAGCCAAGAATTCCAAAGATATACCTAACTTAGGCAATGACGAAGACTTTCCTAATAATAGCCAAATTTGGCATAACTACCCGACTAGAAATTCCAGTTAGGCTTGCCGAAAGACTAATTTGGACCGAATGAGGCTTTCCGAAATACGGCAAGCCTGATTCAGACCTTATTCCGGCCTCATAATTAAAACCAAAATACGGCAGGATAAATTCGGACCTTGTAGTATTTGCATGAGGAAAACCAAATCTCGGAATGCCAAAAACATGCCAAACTTGGTTGTTATTCGGAAAAGGTGTGGCATGGCGTTAGTTAGGAATACTTTTGGAATTCCTGACTGATATTTAACAGTGATGACCAAAGGCTTGCCGAAGTCCGGGATGCCAAATTAGGTAGTCAGTAAGAAAGTGAATGGCTAAGTGAACTTCGGCGTATCTTCAGAAACTAATACTACTGCCTTATGGTGATTACCAAAGGCTTGTCGAAGTTTGGTATGCCAAATCAGGTAGTTAGTAGAAAAGTGAATGGCTAAGTTAACTTTGGCGTATCTTCGGAAATTGATACTACTGCCTTATGGTGGTTACCAAAGGCTTGCCGAAGTCTGGCATGCCAAATCAGCGCTCGACTAGAATTCCAGTGCGGCATGCCAAAATACCAATTTGGGACGAATGAGGCTTTCCGAAATACAGCAAACCTAATTTGAAACCTGTCCCGTCCTTATGAGGAACACCGAAACTCGATATACCAAAACTTTTCCAAACTTGTTTGTCATTAAGAGTTTTCAACAGGGCGTAAAAGTTCAGTGAATCTTTGGAATTCCTGACTAAAATCGGATTGGGATGACCAAAAGCTTACTAAAGTTAGGTATGCCAAATTTGGCTATTATTAGGAAAGTTTTCGTCATTGCCTAAGTTAGATATATCTTTGGAATTCCTGGCTAGTACCGAATAATGTTTTAATACCATAACTAAACTTAGGAGCCACGATCGGTAGAGTAGCGTAGTAGTTAAAG
Source organism: Microplitis deprimator (assembly GCA_964016945.1). Classification (NCBI taxonomy): domain Eukaryota; kingdom Metazoa; phylum Arthropoda; class Insecta; order Hymenoptera; family Braconidae; genus Microplitis; species Microplitis deprimator. The sequence continues at coordinate 7,459,868 of OZ024714.1, read as the reverse complement.
CGTTGGTCTTTCGTGCGTAGAGTCCCGTGTTCGAATCCCACAACAGCGGTCGTTAATAAGTTTTGTGTTTTTCCTTGAATTAAAAATTTCTAATTCGATTGGAAATTAAAGTTACATTAAATTAGAACATTCTCGACTCGGGCGATCACCCAAGTTAAGCAGCATCGAGCAGGATTCGTTGCTTGGCTGGGTGACCGCTTAGCCACGCGTTGAGCTCGATCGGAGGTCTCTGAGCGTTAGGCGCGGGATGAGGATCTAGTGATTGGTAAAATGGGAATTTTGTCGATCACTAGAGCCTCACCCAAACCGAACTGTACTGACAAAGGTTTTCTCTGTGGTTTCCCTTGCCCCTATACTCTCACAGCCTAGGTGGGGGGAGGGTATCACCGTAATGGTACAAGTACAGTATAAGCACAAGTCGGGCCACAGCCGCACAATGAAGGCAGAAAAAAGGGAAGCAGTTGCGACATAAAGGCAAAAAGTGTAAAAGTCCGTGCAAGCGGCTATACACTGGAACAATTAAAAAAAAAAAATTACAGTCATATATGACCATATACTGCCAATTTCTATATGTAATCATTTTTCACAGATAGATTACGGTTTTTCAAGGCGACTTCGGTTTCCGAATTTGTGCCAAATTCGGCTGTCCTAATTATGCAGAGGTCCGGAAGTGCGTTATTTTCGTGATGCGAGCCTTATGCGGTTGCCTCATTTGGCGCGAATTCGGAATTCGACATGCCTAATCCGGAGCTAATAAAAAACGAACTGAAATTCCTAGTCGGGTAACCTTAGCAAACCTTCGGTCATCCCAATCCGATTTTAGTCAGGAATTCCAAAGATCCACCGAACTTTTACGCCCTATCGAAAACTCTTAATGACAAACAAGTTTGAAACAGTTTTGGTATATCGAGTTTCGGTATCCCTCATAAGGACGGGTCAAGTTTCAAATTAGGCTTGCTGTATTTCGGAAAACCTAATTTGTCCCAAATTGGTATTTTGGCATGCCGCACTGGAATTCTAGTCAGCAGTATCAATTTCCGAAGATACGCCGAAGTTAACTTTGCCATTCACTTTCGTACTAACCACCTAATTTGGCATACCAGACTTCGGCAAGCATTTGGTTATCACTATTAAATATCAGTCTGGAATTCCAAAAGTATTCCTAACTAACGTCATGCCACACTTTTCCTAATAACAACCAAGTTCGGAATGGTTTTGGCATTTTTAGCTTTGGTTTTACTCATGCAAATACCATAAGGTTCGAATTTGGCTTACCGTATTTTGGACCAAGCCTCACTTGGTCCAAATTGGTCTAACGTGTAACCGGAGCTCAAAAGACACAAAAAATAATTTGCAGTTTAGGAGGGCTGTCGTGTCCTGGTTTCCCCCACACGACTTTATTAAAGTACGTCCATAATTTATTAAATTAATAGCATGGAGTTAAATTTATTTAATAGTAACATAGTTTAGATATATATTCTTCTCTTAAACCAAGAACACATATGACTGGAAGAACATAAAAACTCTTGATCGTTCGTTCACCAGTTCAATAATTATATTCATTCATATATTTGATAAAATATATTTATTTCATTTCATAATATTTTATTACATCACAACAATCAAATTTTTATACCAATCATTTTTTTAAGATATTATCTATTAAAGTTATAAATAAAACTTTAGAAATTAATAGCAATCATTTTAATTTAATTTTTTTTTCGACAAAGACTACTATGTTACCATAAACTTTTATTAAATTATTGTATTATCTGCGGTATCCATATGTATTCCATTCTAAAAAAATGAATATTTATTATTTTTCAATAGAATTTAAAAAAATTAATAAGATCATAAAAAAAATAGTTTTTATATTACCTCTAATAGAATCGTTACATGTTAAAATAGTTGGAAACCAATCAGCACCAGTATAATCAATTTCTGGTAACTCTCCTCCATAATTTGTAGGAAGGTGACTGGGAGCTAAATATGCATGTAAAGAATTCATTTTTGATCCATGGAAAAACATCCGTTTTTTAAGTTTTTCCCTAGTAAAGGGTTTGAACATATTCCAAACGAGATTAAAGAGAAATGGTTGTTTTACAAAGTGTACCTGTATAATAAATTAATAATTAATTAGTTATCGTTTCTATAAATTTCAACTGACAAATTATTGAGGTTTCTATATGGTGTTACTTCTTTCAAACGGAGTGGCATAGCATCCTGAATAAATGATAACAATCTCATACTAAATGATGGCGATAATCCCATTATTTGTTTCATTGATAATCCATCAAAATCCATTATAACAACAACACCCCGTATCTGAAATTAATAATGAAAGCATTTATTTAATAAGATGATTTAATAAAACTAATTATTATTAATACAAATATCGATAAAATTAGAAAGAAAAGATCTGAAAAAAGGTTGACCCTGTAGGCCAACATCAAAACTTCTCACTGTTTTCGAATTCAGAGAGCTCGAAAACGTTATTAATTGTGAATTTTTGAGTTTCTAGAGCAAACCTCAAATGGTTTGACTGAAAAAGAATACATTTCACCGGAAAAAAAGTAATTTTTGTCCGACAATATCTTTGGAACTAATCGACCGATTTGCACGCGCTTTGCTGCAACCAAAAGCCATTTTTGAGACTTCGTTTCACAGAGAAGAATATGTAGCTCTCAGAAGTATTTTTATGTAGTTACAGTATCAATACCCATTACTAATCTACTATAGATTGTTACTGTAATGATCTTCTGTATCAGAAGCTTGAACTAAATGAAATAAAATGAAAATAATTTACGCTTGCACGATTCTTTTCGCAAACAGAGGCAAAAACTTAAGCTTTTAGGCACAGTTCTACACAGAAAAAACAGTTAACTTGAATTAAGAAAAATATTTTTGATTCAAGAAATTTTTTTAACGATTTGGAAAATAACCATTTACTTGCACTAATTAAATAATTATGTTCAAATTTTTATCTTAAATCAAAATTTTTTTTGTCATGTCAACATAATTTTACACTTGAATCAAAAAATTTTCACTTGTTTCAAGAGTTATGTAATAATTGCCAACCAGAAAATTTTACTAAATGTTTTGCAATAATTAAAATACAGAATGTATATACTGACATCTGTTATTAAATTTTACTACAATATTGTAATTTTGACTATATTTTTTTCTCCATGTACAGTAAATTGGTAGTGAATTTTTGGTAAATTCATAGTAAATATACAGTAAATTAGCAGTGAATTCACAATGAATATACAGTGGATATCCTGTAATTTTCTTACTATTTTACTCGTAAACTTTGGAACTAAAAATAATAATAATAATAATAATAATAATAATAATAATAGTAATAATAATAATAATAATAATAATAATAATAATAATAATAATAATAATAATAATAATAATAATAATAATAATAATAATAATAATAATAATAATAATAATAATAATAATAATAATAATAATAATAATAATAATAATAATAATAATAATTACGAAGTATGAGTTACTTTATTATAATTTAGAATTATTTTGACATCTTATAAGTTTTTTTTTAAAAAGGAAAGCTCCATATATACACATAGTCATTCAGACGTCACATGGGAAATGATATGAACAAATGTTCGGGGCCTCCTAACCTCGCGTTCTAAAGAAAACTCGATTTTCGATTAATTTACCAAGGAATCGTGGTGAAATCACCATTAATTTACTGTGAAATCATGATTAAATCACCATTAATTCACACTAAACTCGCAGTGAAATCACTACTAAATCACAATGACAAAATGGCACAAAATGACTGTGAATTCACGATGCAATCACCGTAAATACACCGTAGAATTACGGTGAAAGTGAATTCACTGTGATTTCACTGTGATTTTACAGTGATTCCAAGTCCACGAGGGAACAGTTGAAATTTGAATATGTAAATTGAAAATTACATTTATAGATGATAAAAATATGAAAAAACATTTGTTTTATAGGTGTGTATAATCTTTTTATATGACTATTGTATCAATATATATATATATATATATATATATATATATATATATATACCTGCTATCATTTAGCTTATCGTTTAAAAGAACAAAGTACGATCCACCTGTATTCAAAATAATATTACTAAGATTATAGAGATGAAATTTTTTTTTAATGTTTTTGGAATGTTACTTTGACAAATTGGCTTAATAGTTATTCATTTACTTCATTAGTTATTAAATAATATTTTAAAATAAAATAAAAATATCACCTGTGTCTCTGTTTCTAAAAGAGCAGCTTCATGTATTAAATAAAATATTCTAAACATTTGATCGGCTGTCACCTTAGAAGGATCCCATGATTTACCAGCATTTACTACAAGCACACGTCTTCTTTTGTGATCACGATCCTTCAAGACATTTACAACATTATTCTCTAATATTGCTGTTTTTTCATCATTCGGCATTAAATTATCAAGAAGCGATGCATTTTTAGCTTTAAAATCAGCAATTCTCTGCATCAAAGTGTATGCACTTTCAGGATAAAATTTACAAGGTCGAAGAAATATCAATAAAAATTCATCATCTGTCCTGTAATACAAGGTTTCACTTTCTGAAAAAATTATTTTCATTAATGCTTAACTCAATAAAATAAATTATCATCTCTAATTTATTTGAAACACTCATATTAAATAAGCTTTGCATGTCAAATTAATATGCTTAAAGTTAAGATTCTAACAATTGAAATTTATTTTATCATCGTCAAAAAAAAAAAAAAACAACATTGAATCTAATAAATTTTTTTATTTGAAAAAATAATATAATCATGTATCAACTTACATAATAATTTTAATCATAATTATCCTCACAAAAAAATAAAGAAACTGAGATAATTTTTGAAATAAAACATCGTTGATAATTTTTATCATAAGTGATTCTACCGAAATGAAAGAAATTAAAATAACCAAAAATAACTTGGCTTATATTACACAATAATGACTTATCTTATAATTTTAAATAAATTTGATCTCAACATATTGTTATTATCATTATTTAAATTTATTAAATAGTAAAATAAAGTTTTCATTCTAATATCATTGTTATTTTTTCACATAAAAAATTATTAAAAAATAAAAAATCATATGATAAAATTATAATTGTAAAATAATTTACCTTCAAGAAGTTTGCGAAGATTAGTAATACCATTTTTAACATTTTCCGGTGTTTCTCTAAGCTCAACTGCAGCTAATATTTTAGTTTCCTCGTCAAGAGGCCCAACTTCAAGTTGGAACGACATTATAGTAAATAAAATTAAAAATTTTTGATATTATTTTAATGATAATTTAAATTTAAATAAAACAAATATCTAGATAACTTCGTTTCAGGGAGTAATCTTCATAAGAGAACGTCTAAGATATATCTGCTGGTAAGTCATTACATCGGGGAGGCTCTTATTACACATGACGATCTGCGTCTAATCTTTGACCATTACAAAGTCCAATCGAGTCTTTGGGATTCGTGACATTAAATAAATTGTGCATCATCTACATGAACAAATACGTTAATACCAAATCACAATACTCTGTCATTGTAAAAATATAAAAGAAAAAAAATAAAAAAGAAAAAAATATACGCTCTGTATGCATCATATCGTTTTTAAACTTGTCGCGATTTGATAAGAAAAAAATACAAGTATTACTAATACTTGGAGTTATCATTTGTTTATTCATTTTAATATAATACCATCACTGTTTATTCATCAATCTGATGATAGTGTCAATACCAAGGACAATAAATGTATATTAACATGTGTTATGAATATTGATTTAAATATTTATATTTATTAAATTAATTTATAAATTTTTTATCTCTCGTATTTACTCAATTAATCTTTATGTTTCATTGTTAAATTAGTATTATTATTATTATTATTATTTTAAAAATAATAATAATAATAATAATAATACTAATGTCCACAAAGTACTACATACGAAGTTTGAGGATATGCAGCGTTAATAAGTTACCTTTATTTCATGATCAAAATATAAATCATATGATAATGATTATATATATTGATTAAAACGATTGGACAATGCGTTTGTTCAATGTAATATTAATGAACTGTTATTTTTATTTCTTTTATCACAATTAAAACTCATTATCGTGTATTACATTATCATAAACAATTGAATTAATTTATAAAAAATTTATACCTCATTTACATGGAATACATATTTTTTTCAATAAGTTATTTTTATTTATATAATTTAGTTAGGGTTAAATACTTGATGTCAGCCCTCCTTCCTGACCCCCATTATATATTTAATTAAAAAATTATTTACAAGTAGATAATTATTCTTTTCTTTTACTTATTATACAAATGAGAATTGATATAGAAATCGTTTTCATAGACATATGAGGATAATTCCTATACTTTATGAAAAATATTATTATAGAAAAATCTTAGCAACGGTTGGCCCTGCGGGCCAGCCCTGAACCTTCCCATGCCGGAGCTTCCAGAGTTGAACGAAGGGGCTCTCCTTGGTTCAGCACTGGGAAACCTAATTTTGGCACGTCTATATTGACCCATGCTTGGGTCAAAAATGATTACTCAATCCTGGTCATTCCAATCATTACCCGAGTCTGGGCCAGGACTGGGTAACCTAGCCTTGGCTGACCCAATGATTACCCGGGCTTGGACTGAGACTAAGTTCTCCTGCCTTGATCATGCAATAGCAACCCAGACTTGAGCCAAGGTACAATTATCCAAGTTCAGCTAGGTCTATAGTTACCTATCATTGGGCCAGAATTAACTAACCCAGGTTTTTTACTAATTAATCAATTAACTTATTATTATGGTTTTTTTTTGTTTAATAATTATTTATTTTTGAATTAAATCAAATTTTGATTAATAAGTATTTTATCATTTTGATTACAATTATTTATAACTAATAATTAAAACATTTTTTAGTTAAATATTATTTGCAATCAACAATCGTAATTCTATAATTTTACTTATAAAAATTAATTTAATTAAGAAATAACTCATGAATTTTTGTAATAAATGTTATTCTTAATAATGGTGGTACAGCAAAATAATTCAACTGAGTTCTTAATAAATAATTAATTAAATTTAATAAATTTTATTTTTTTAAATTATGTAATTATAGTAAAAATAATACGAAATTATTTTTGACTTCCCGCTAAGAAAATTGAAAATTTTCAAAAGTTCGGGAAGTTATTGGTTGGCTCGGCTTCGCCTCGGCCAACAATTACATGTGATCTGAGACATTTCTTACTTTACTTCCCTAGGTGTGTAATATACTATTTGCACAGCGGGACGAAAGTTGACGCTTTCCACCCGGAGGTGAGAAAAAGCTAATTTACTCATTACAAATTGTCTCTAAAAATCTCAATCACTTAAAGTATAGTCCCAATACACTTAAATAACTACTTTAATACTCCTCTTTAATTAATTAAACAGTATCTCGTCACAAAAAAGAGTAAAAAGGTTATAACCTTGAAATGGCATCCGGCGCGAAGCGCAAAATCGAGCCAGATAAAAACGATCAGGATATAGTCAAAAAGCCCAAAAATGCACTGTCACGAAGCAAAGCAGCAACGTCAATCTCCTTTCTATTGGACAAGATGGTCCAAAAAGCCATGAAAGAGATCGGTGGGAACAAAATCCCAGGTATACATACTCACCAACCCAACCTTTCTGCAGCTAGACAGCCGTTTACACCGGTGTCTCCTGAAAATAAAGATGAATGGGTGCTCCCAAAAAACCCAGTCAGGCAACCTGACCCGGTAGCAGGTAGTGCAATAGAAACGTCAGATAATATATACAACTCTCTTATCGATGACTCTGATGACATGGAGCTCTCAGAGGACACCCAAACTGGAAAAACAAATAATTTAACGCCAAAATCACAGAGCACTGACACATCGCCATCCAGCAACCCCCCGAATGGGGTTAGCCATCAAGAATCGTCAACAAAAACAACAACACTAAAAAAAAAACAGACCACCTCTGATCCAGGTCCAAGGAACTACAATCAAAACATTAGTAGAAGTAGCGGCAGCACACTCCGTGAATAATGACGACTTTACACTCAGGCAGGTAGATGCACAGAATGTTGCCATACAGGCAAGTAACATTGAATCTTACGAGCTACTTAAAGCAGCAGTCAAAACCATTGAAGGCTGCCAATCATATACTTTTACCCCTAGCCACCAGAGACCCGAAAATCTAGTCTTCAAAGACGTATACGGGGACTATGATAAAAAAGATGTCGCGCTGGCGCTGGAAGCCCGCAACTTCCAGCAAGCCACCATCATCAAGGTAATTAAAATCAAATATGACAAGAAAGATGAAAGCAGGTTCTTCTTCATGGTACAAGTCACGAGTGACAGCAAAAGACTGGAACTCACCAGGTGCAAACGTCTGCTGTCACAAGTAATACACTGGCAACGCCCCCGTAAAAGAGGACCGTTCCAATGTTTCAAATGTCAACAGTTCGGCCACACCAGCCTGAACTGCAACTGCACACGTCGATGCGTTAAATGCAGCGGCGAGGACGAGCTAAAACGGTGCCCCTTAGCACTTAACGCACCCAAGGAAAGCATAAAGTCAGCCACCTGCAACCAAGCTGGCAACCCAGCTAATTATAAGGGCTGCATTTGCTACAAGAATGCAACCCTTATTGATAAGAACATGACTAACGCCAAGCCAAAATCAAGAAGGGCATCGAAACCTGTTAACAACCAGCTATCCTATGCTAACGCAGCTGCCTACAGCGCATACGACTTAAGCCCTACCACTCAGACTGCCCAGCAGAGCTTCATTCCTACTAACAACTTCCACACCATCAGCAACCACCTCAGTCAAGTCCAAATGAACAACGGCCAACCATCGAGAAATGAAAACCACCAACTCCACAGCTAGCTGAATGATTTTAAAAAGAAATTCTCTCTCTGATTCAAGGTCAATTGAGTCAAATCGCAAAACAAGTAGCCGAAAATGCGGCAAACATCAATCAACTTTACTCATGTTGGGAGTAAAAACTTCCACCAACGCAGATTACAATATGGAAGGAGACAATCTTGCTCCTATGACCACGCTTAAACTACTAGCAATTAACGTCAATTTTCTAATACACAACAGGAAAGGGTATGAGATTCAATGAATCCTAGACTCTAATATCTATGATATACTCCTCTTAACAGAAACAAAACTTACTCCTAATCACTCACTCGAGTTCAAAAATTACGACATTATCAGGACGGACAGACCAATGGCCTTACAAGGTGGTGGCACGGCCATCCTGATAAAACGATCTCTAAACTACCCAAAAATTCACCACCCCAGCTCAGCAAACTCTCTCAAAATAAACCAGTTCTACGACTACCTTAAAGAACTGGATTAATCAATTTTAAAAACAATAGAGAGCACAGTACCGGTAGTCAAACCACGTGACAAGATTTATAGTTATATTAACAGCAAAATTAAAAAGCTCCACAAAGAAAAATCAAAACTACTCACGCTTTATTACAAACAGCTCAAAAATGACCCAACCAGCAAGCAAAAGCTGACATCCGACACCAAGACAGCACTGAAAGACATCAAACAGAAACTACACGCCGAGTTCATAAAATCAGCCAACCGCTACTGGACAGTACAACTTAAACAGATAAACCACCGCAACTCAAAATCTTTTTTTCCAAAAATTAACAACATGCTCAGACCGTCTAAGAAAATCAAAATAGACGACTTAAAAATTTAAAAAAACAGTCCGCTACTGCAAAGAAGCGTCAACAACTTAGCGGAAGCAACCGAGGATAACGACTACTATAAATTCACTACGCCATTGGACAACCTTAACATCATTGGTACACACTTTGAGCAAATAAACTCTCCAAGATACCTCAACAACGACACCATTGTCACGATTGGAGATCGTGATAGGCGTAGGTACGAAATTCGTATAAAATGTATTGAATAAAGGGGTACACATTGAGCAAGGACCGATCCTATGACCTGGGCTCACGTAACCAAATGCTCAGTTTATTCTATTTTATATTTAAGTCGCGCCTACACAATATTGTTGAAGACAATATTGATAATGACCCTAAAACGATTTCCAATTTATAATGCGACTGATTATTTTTCACAATCAAACGTCGAGCGGTAAACGTAAGATTGTGTACCCACTACTGTGAACTGTCTGTCTGAGCGGCTAAACAGGTAGAAAATAAGCGATAAAGGAAGGTGGGCTGCCGAAAAGCCTCATGAAGCTAGTATCTTATTGTTAAAGTAAAATTATCTAAGAAAAAATGTTTTTCAAAGGTTTATGTTCATGACCCTCGCGGAATTGCCATAACGGTATTTCTACGGTATTTTCCTGGTATTTTTTGGGTATAAGTACTATTACAGTATACCCACGGTATAAATGCGGTATATTTGTGAAATTTTCTTACCGCATTAATACCGTAAATATATTGTGTTGATACCAAATTTGAATAGGGACTATACCGTATTTATACTATGGTTATACCGTATTTACGCTTTCGCTATACCGTATTTATACGGTGTTTATGCCGTATAAATATGGTGGTTATGCCGCATTGATACGGTGATTATGCCGTCTCACTCTTACAAGCTGAAAAATATTTTTCATATCTTTTAGTATTATTAACAAGCAATCTTCAGATTCTATAACAGATATATATGTTTTACTACTACTTGCATTCTTAAATGACTCATCTCTTCACTATGGGCTGCTTTCAATTGTTCAATAAAAAAATACAGTTCATTTTCACTTTCAAAAAGAAATTTTTTTCACAAAAATTTCTCTCACATTAAAAAATAAAAACTCTTGAAACTGGTAAAAATTTTTCAATTTAAACAAAAATATGCTGACTTGAGGAAAAAAAATTTTGATTCAAGATAAAAATTTCAAAATAATTATTTACTTGGTGCAAGAAGATTTTAGTTTTTCGAATCGTTAAAACAAAATTTCTTGAATTAGGAATTTTTTTCTTGATTCGAGTTAACTGTTTTTTCTATGAAGTAATAATTCGCAAGAACATCAGATAATTTCGAAATACATTTAGGATCAATATCAATAACTAGAATTATTTTATGATTAAAAATTATGAAACTTCTTCAATTTACAGATGTTTAAACACTGCAGTGTTATGTAGTATGGGTATTTTGATATAAACGTTTTTTTTTAGCTTATAAAGTTCTTTATTTGTACGTTATGAAAACCTACACGCATCTTTTAAATTTTAGTTTCTGTACACAGAAAATACAGTTAATGAACCAAGAAAAATATTCTTGATACAAGAAAATTTTTTTAACGATTCGGAAAATAAACATTTTCTTACGGCAAATAAATAATTATTTTGAAATTTTTATCTTGAATCAAAACTTTTAACTTCCCGCTAAGAAAATTGCAAATTTTCAAAAAAAGGAAGTTATTGGTTTCGGTCCGATTTTCGAAAATCGAGTTTTCATCAGATGTCGACGTTTTGAGGTCCTAGGAAGCTATTCTGACTATTCCCAGGTGGTCGTCCGTGTGTATGTGTGTATATGTGTGTGTGTGTGTGTAAACTTTTTTTGTCCGACGATATCTTTAGAACGAATCAACCGATTTGAACGTACGTGGTGGCAATCGAAAGAGCTCACCAAAACTTAGAATTGATTAGATTTTGGGGTAGATCGGTCTTGTAATTTACGAGTTATACGAAGAATAAAAATAAAAAAAAATTTTTTTTCTTGTTTTTTGCATATAACTTATAAACCAGTTGCCCGATTTCCATCAAAATGTAATCAGTTTTAAGTCTTGTTGAGCCCTTTCGATTGCTACGAAGAACGTTCAAATCGGTTCATTCGTTCCAAAGATATCGACGGACAAAAATTATAATTTTCCAGTGAAAGTATGTTTTACAGGCCTAACAAAATTTGAGCTCGAAGAGTTCAAAAATTCCCAAGTAATTATGTTTTCGATCTATCTGAGCTCGGAAACAGCGAGAAGTGTTGGGGCTGGCCCGCATGGTCAGGCGGTTTTCAGATTTTTTGTCCTCAAGTTAACATATTTTTATGCTTTAATCAAAAAACTTTTACTTGTTTGAAAAGTTTTTATTTCTCAATATAAGAGATATTTTATTGAAGAAAGCCGTGCCAGGTTATTGTAGAAATATTGAATTTTTTTGTTAAAAAAAAATAAAATTTCTTGAAATAATTACTATTTGTTTAACGCAAGAAATTCCGTATGCTCCAACCAAAAAAAAAAAGTCGCTCAAACCGAGTTAAAAATTTCTTGGTAGAAAAGATATATATGGAGGAGAGGGAAATCACTAGGCAGCAGCGGCGAAAATAATTCGGTGCTCGCCACTAGATAGCGCCAACGACTTATAGTGTCCTTGGTAAAAAACTGATTTCAGAAGTTTTATATTCCAAACTTGTGACTTTTCTGGCGCGGGTACTCCTCCGTTATTTGACAGAGTGATAGGTACCTTTTTTTATGGTAATATAGTACATCCTATATTCCATAATGACAAAAATATTTATTATTAATGTTTCCATAAATGATTTATCTCTGAATTTAAACTTGAACTTTAAAAAAAAATATTTTAATCAAAAGTCCATAGAGTCTCTACTATATGATTAAAAATATACGAGTGACACAATACATTGTAAAGCAAAATATATATATATATATATATATATATATATATATATATATATATATATATATATATATTAGGGTGGCGCAAAAAAACCGACTATTTTTTTTTTTTCGATCTCGCATGAAAATTTGTTGGTTTACGATGTTTTAAGAAGCCTCTCCAAAAATCAGCTCGATAAAAAATTTTTAAGAGGTCACTCACGAATTTTGAAAATATCAAAAATGATTGAAATTCGGATTTTTGATTTCAAAATTTTTTTTTTCTCGTGGAAGCAATAGTTTATATTTGTAAAATCATGACCACGCTGGAAATTTAAACCCAAAATTCAAATATTTAAACCTCGCTCAAGAATTTTGAATGTTTCCGAGTGCTGTCTTTTGGACGTTTTCAAGTGACCCTTGAATATTAATAATAAAGCTTCTCGATTTTTTCACTATCAATTTACATGACAATGAATGAAAATATAACCCGAGAAATAGACATAATAAGTTTTTTACATACTTTTTTATTTTTCAAATC